>JAPDVR010000005.1:2441668-2499168 GCA_026230005.1 Gila orcuttii | reverse complement strand
TAAGAGGCCGATCACATGGATGTGACTATTGTGAGTCAAACTTATAGCGCCACCAACTGGCAGCAGGAAGTGTGTCACTTTCAAAATGCTTTGAAATCACCCTCTTATTTTTACCCGATTTGCTTCAAACTTGATGTGTATAATGTAGACACTCGCCAGATGTAGACCTGTGAAAGGATTATTGATATCTTAGATACTGTTGCCATGGCAACGCAGCAAACTTTAATATTCTTTTTAGATGCTTTTGAGACTCTTAGCATGCCTGAAATTGCTTAAAATCGCATGAAACTCGACAGACACATCACATTTATTAGCCAGTAGACATGTGCAAAGTTTCAGAAACGACGTGGTGCAGGGACTCAGTAGCGCCACCTTTTGACAAAAGAGGGGGAGTTAGGTCTATAGTTTTACCTACAATCATAAAACTCGGTACGCATATTGTTCAGATCAAACTGGACAACTTTCTAATTAACTGTCATTAGCTCAGACCAAGAGGAAGTCAGATATTTTAGTTTGAATGTGGATGTTTCTGAGAAATTTCTCTCCCTCTCTCTCCGTCTCTGTGTGTGAGGGATTTGTGTATTGCTTTTAATGGATTTCAAGGTTTCAGGGGCTTTTGGGGGCCTTAACGTGCTCAAAAACTCTTGCAATTTTGCACACAGGTCAGAACCAACGGCCATCAGGGCCGGGCTGAAGCTGGTACCCGGGCATGGCAGGGGGGCTCAACAGCGCCCCCTTGAATGGGGTCCGACAATTTGGTCCATATATCCAACACGCTTGCATGAATTAATATGAAACTAAGTATACATATAGATCTCATCGGGCCGAACATCTTTCCCCCGGTCAAGTTTTACGCCAGCCCAATAGGAAATCGGCTATTATGGGTTGTTTGGAAAACGCTTGCTGTGGAATTTGAAGTACTACTCCTAGGCAATTCATTCAATCATCGCCAATCTCGGTGTGCATGAAGTCAAGACTTTGAGGATGCTAAATTGCGGACAGATTTTTGATATCTCGAACGGTTTGGCCGCGGCGAGGAAATGAATTTCCATGACTAAAATAGGACATATAAAGTGTGTTATAACTTAGTTTGTTTTACCTACAGTTACAAAACTCAGTGTGTATATTCTTCTCCTCAAGCTGAACAAATTTCTAATTTACAGCCATTAGCTCAGACCAACAGAAAGTCAGATATTGTAGTTTGAATGTGGATTCTGACCATTTTCTCTCCCTCTCTCTGACAGAGAGTGTCCCCTGCCATTATGTGTTTGTGTCTGTGTGGGGAGGGGGAGCGGGGGTCTCTTCGGATGATAGTTTAAATACAAATTCATACATAGGGCCATACTGCCCTCTTGTGTCCAAAATTATATTTATAGGCACTTTTATTTATTTATTACGCACACACACACACACACAGTTCGATCGCGCCCGCGCCTCTCTCTCTCTCTCTCTCTCTCTCTCACACACACACACAAACACACAGACACACACACACACACACACACACACAGTTCGGTCGCGCCCGCGCCTCTCTCTCACACACAGGCACACACACAGTTCGTTCACGTGCGCGCCTCTCGATCTCACGCACGCACACACACACACAGTTCGGTCGCGCCCGCGCCTCTCTCTCACACACAGGCACACACACAGTTCGTTCACGTGCGCGCCTCTCGATCTCACGCACGCACACACACACACAGTTCGATCACGCCCGCGCCTCTCTCTCTCTCTCTCTCTCTCTCTCTCTCTCACACACACGCACACACACACAGTTCGATCGCGTCTCTCTCTCTCTCTCTCTCTCTCTCTAATGTGCTATATTAGATCAATATATATGTTTTCCTTAAAAATTGTATCCACACTAACTTTATTCTCATCAGAATTATAATTTTTTGTATAAAATAAAACTACAATGAAAAAACATTTGATTTTCTATTTTAATCAATGTAGAATGTGCAACTTAAAAATAAACAAATTAGTGCTCTGTTTGAGGACAAGAAATTAAAACCAATGCAATATGATGAATGTCCAAAAGATGGCACTCACAGACTGTTTTTAAATGAGGTTGGATAAATATTTTTTGCTTTTAAACAGTGTGTGTGTGTATGTGGGTGTGTGTGGTGGAGATTTTGGTTGGGGGACAGTTGTAGGTTACAGTTTGTTTATAGTTTGACAAAAGCACTTTGTTGTGATTTATTGTGAGTGTACACAAATATAAATAAACACTCTGCAATTTGAATGATGTCCTCAATAAACAAAATAACGGAGTATGTTTTTATGTGTAACAGTTCAATCGCACCCGCACCTCACCCACACCCACACACACACACCACACACACACACACACACACACATATTGGAACATGAGTGAAGTACAAAGCCTATAATAAAGAATAGTTAAGCATCCAAATACATCGCAAATGTTGAAACAGTTTGATTCTAAGGAGAGAGTTACGTGAGCCCAACACCACTTACTTTCACTTTCGCTTTACATTATTTCGGTTACTTCTTGTTTAAAGTTTTTAACAATTCTTCTGTTCTGAATATCATTAAATTTAAAGGATTGCTTGTGTAATATTTTGAGTGTATCATCAAATCAGAATAATTCTCTCGGTTTAGTGATTCCCTAGTTATTTTTTTAGTTATTTTTCATTGTTCTAATCAGGTAATTCAAGTAATAGTCTATGTGTCTTATATATATATATATATATATATATATATATATATATATATATATATATATATATATATATATATATATATGTATATATATATATATATATATATATATATATATATATATATATATATATATATATATATATGTATATATATATATATATATATATATATATATATATATATGTATATATATATATATATATATATATATATATATATATATATATATATATATATATATATATATATATATATATATATATATATATATATATATATATATCATCTGAATTATAAATAACTTATTTCTGTATAAAATAAAAATTCCCGAATAATCCAGACCAACCAGAGCGCACTATTCCTACAACATCATCAGTGCTGAAGCGGAACTACCAGAGCCGTTCGGCAGATAGCGAGCAGATATTTTGATATTTTGTGTCACGTTGTGCACAATAACCCTAAAGGCACCAGGGTGGCGGTGCCACCGGCCTTTTATATATATATATATATAAATATAAATATAGCTGCGAGCAGCGATGAAGGGCCAAAGCCGGCGGCACCGCCACCCCGGTGCCTTTAGGTAACACAACAGGAAGTCAGCCATTTTGAACTTCCTCTCCGATTTTTGTGCAGTTTTTGCCATTTTCAGGCCTCGTACTTTAACGAACTCCTCCTACAGTTTTATTCTGATCATCTTCAAATTTGGTGAGTGTAATCTTAAGGCCTTTGCGACGTTAAATTGCGAAGATCTTGAGTTTTCGTCGAAGGGCGTGTCCTTGGCGGCCTGACAAATTTCAATGTTTCGCCATGAAACAGGAAGTTGCTGTAACTCAGGCAAACAATGTCCAATCTGCCCCAAACTTCACACATTTGATAAGAGTTCTGTCCTGAACACATGTCCATGCTCATATTCAGTTACAGTCATAGCGCCACCTACTGGCAACAGGAAGTGACATGTTTAACACTGTTGTGGACTCCTAATAACATGTAAAAAAGTGCCAGCAAGTGCTAAACATGCTAGCAACATACTAGAAACATGCTAAAACATGCTAGCAAACACTTAGCTAAGTGCTAAAGCATGCTATTACTGCAATTAAATAGGAATTTGCTGTAACTCAGGCATGGAATATCAAATATTCCCCAAACTTAACACGTTTGATAAGAGTCATGGCCTGAACACATCTACATGAGAATATTCAGTTATAGTAATAGCGCCACCTACTGGCAACAGGAAGTGACATGTTTAACAGTGTGATGCAGTACTAGCAACATAGTAAATATGCCTTTGAATTATAAACATGTTAAGACATGCTAGCAATTCTTAGCTAAGTGCTAAAGCATGCTAATGCAATGAAGCAGGAAGTTGTTGTTACTTAAGAAGGCAATGTCCAATCTGCCCCAAACTTCACACGTTTGATAAGAGTCATGGCCTGAACACATCTACATGAGAATACTCAGTCATAGTAATAGCGCCACCTACTGGCAACAGGAAGTGACATGTTTACCAGTGTGATGCAGTACTAGCAGCATATTAAATATGCCATTGAGTTATAAACATGTTATAAACATGTTAAAACATGCTAGCAATTCTTAGCTAAGTGCTAAAGCATGCTAATGCAATGAAACAGGAAGTTGTTGTTACTGAAGAAGGCAATGTCCAATCTGCCCCAAACTTCACACGTTTGATAAGAGTCCTGCCCTGAACACATCTACATGACAATTTTAAGTTAAAGTAATTGCGCCATCTACTGTCGACAGGAAGTGACATGTTTTACACTGTGATGCAGTAGGCTACTAGCAACATATTAAATATGCCATTGAGTTCTAAACATGCTAGAAACATGCTAAAACATGCTAGCAACACTTATCTGAGTGATAACACATGCTATTATCCCCATAATAAAGGACATTTTTGTAACTGACTTTGACATACTCCTCCTATATTTACCTACTTAAATGCACATTGCCCACCGTGCTCTGTCTTCCTAAAGCTACCGGGTGGCGGTGGCACGGGTGCGAGGGCCCTTTCAATGCTGCTTGCAGCTTTAATTATTATTATTATTCTCCGCAATGAATCGCATTTTTGAGGGCCTAAACATGCACGAAAACTCACGAAAATTTGCACACACGTCAGAACTGGCGAAAACTTACATCTGATATGTGTTTCAGAATTGGGCGGGGCAAAATGGCTCGATAGCGCCACCTATAAAGGTTCAACGGAGTGCGCCTCCCGCTACGTTTCACGTACATGTACGAAATTCGGTACATACATGTAATGGCGCAATTCCTATAAAAAGGTCTCTTGGAGAATAGCCCTAAACACAACAGGAAGTCAGCCATTTTGAACTTCCTCTCAGATTTTTGTGCAGTTTTTGCCATTTTCAGGCCTCGTACTTAAACGAACTCCTCCTACAGTTTTATTCTGATCATCTTCAAATTTAGTGAGTGTAATCTTAAGGCCTTTGCGACGTTAAATTGCGAAGATCTTGAGTTTTCGTCGAAGGGCGTGTCCTCGGCGGCCTGACAAATTTCGATGTTTCGCCATGAAACAGGAAGTTGCTGTAACTCAGGCAAACAATGTCCAATCTGCCCCAAACTTCACAAGTTTGATAAGAGTTCTGTCCTGAACACATGCTCATGCTCATATTCAGTTACAGTCATAGCGCCACCTGCTGGCAACAGGAAGTGACATGTTTAACACTGTTGTGGACTCCTAATAACATGTAAAAAAGTGCCAGCAAGTGCTAAACATGCTAGCAACATACTAGAAACATGCTAAAACATGCAAGCAAACACTTAGCTAAGTGCTAAATCATGCTATTACTGCAATTAAATAGGAATTTGCTGTAACTCAGGCATGGAATATCTAATATTCCCCAAACTTAACACGTTTGATAAGAGTCATGGCCTGAACACATCTACATGAGAATATTCAGTTATAGTAATAGCGCCACCTACTGGCAACAGGAAGTGACATGTTTAACACTGTGGTGCAGTACTAGCAACATATTAAATATGCCATTGAATTATAAACATGTTATAAACATGTTAAAACATGCTAGCAATTCATAGCTTAGTGCTAAAGCATGCTAATGCAATGAAACAGGAAGTTGTTGTTACTTAAGAAGGCAATGTCCAATCTGCCCCAAAGTTCACACGTTTGATAAGAGTTCTGCCCTGAACACACCTACATGACAATTTTCAGTTAAAGTAATAGCGCCACCTACTGGCAACAGGAAGTGACATGTTTAACAGTGTGATGCAGTACTAGCAACATAGTAAATATGCCATTGAATTATAAACATGTTAAGACATGCTAGCAATTCTCAGCTAAGTGCTAAAGCATGCTAATGCAATGAAGCAGGAAGTTGTTGTTACTTAAGAAGGCAATGTCCAATCTCCCCCAAACTTCACACGTTTGATAAGAGTCATGGCCTGAACACATCTACATGAGAATATTCAGTCATAGTAATAGCGCCACCTACTGGCAACAGGAAGTGACATGTTTACCAGTGTGATGCAGTACTAGCAACATATTAAATATGCCATTGAGTTATAAACATGTTATAAACATGTTAAAACATGCTAGCAATTCTTAGCTAAGTGCTAAAGCATGCTAATGCAATGAAACAGGAAGTTGTTGTTACTGAAGAAGGCAATGTCCAATCTGCCCCAAACTTCACACGTTTGATAAGAGTCCTTCCCTGAACACATCTACATGACAATTTTAAGTTAAAGTAATAGCGCCATCTACTGTCAACCAGTGTTGGGCAAGTTACTTTTAAAAAGTAATTAGTTACAGTTACTAGTTACTTCTTCCAAAAAGTAACTAAATTAGTAACTCAGTTACAAATTTTAAAAGTAACTAGTTACTTATGAAAGTAACTATTGCGTTACTTTCAAGTAAAATGTAATTTTAAATGCTCAAATATGACCCCACCTCTACCCCTCTTTAACGGACTTTAACGCCCAACTTAAAATACATGTGCATGTTCAATTATTTATGATAAATTTGAATATTATAATGAAATGGACACTTAATACAATACATTATTAACAGAAACATGAAACATTGTACACGCATCTAAAAAAAAATGTTGCTGTGGGACAAAGTGAGACTAGCCTCCAATCAAACGCCATGTATGTAGATATTATGTTTATATAGTGGATCAATGCAAATAACACAATAGATGTTTTGGAAATTTTGATATTTATTGCCCCTCAACAGGCCACAACTGGGCAAAATTAAATTAAGCTTGTTAAGCTCGTCGCCATACCTGTCTCTCGTTGACTGACTGGCTTGTGTTGTTCCTTGTGTGTCCTGTCCTGCCCGACTATGCGTTATGATGGGTCGTTCGCAATTCATGAGCGTTAGCCGTTAGTGATGATGGGTCGTTCGCGAATGAGCGTTAGTGATGATGGATCGACTCGTTCGAGAATGAGCTTTTGATGAGTCGTTCGCGATTCGCGAATGAGCCGACTCTAAGAGCCGGCTCTTTTAGGTGAACGTTGGGAGCTGGGTCGCATATCTGAAGAGCCGACTCTATTTTTACAAATTTAGCCTATAGAAATTAAATAATTATGTAATACAAATTGAAATATTATAGTCAAAGTCATTTAAAGAGCCGTTTGTGAGCCAAAAGAGCCGGCTCTTTTCAGTGAGCTGAGTCAAAAGAGCCGAATGCCCATCACTACTATGCGTGCTTTCGAACACCCGCCCAACTCTACCTCTGATTGGCTTACAATGACATTTTACTCTACCTTATAGCCAATCGTCAGCATTTTTGCGCCTGTCTCGTGCTCTGCCCACTAACCAAGGAAGAACAGTAAAAAAAGTATTTGCCTCTCCCTCAGAGATCTAGTTGGTCTGATGAAAAAAAAAACAGCTTCATCAGTTATAGTAACGCGCCGCATTTTTTGGCAGTAACGGTAACGGCGTTATTAAGATGAGAAGAGTAATCAATTAGATTACTCGTTACTGGAAAAAGTAATGCCGTTAGTAACGGCGTTATTTATAACGCCGTTATTCCCATCACTGCTGTCAACAGGAAGTGACATGTTTTACACTGTGATGCAGTAGGCTACTAGCAACATATTAAATATGCCATTGAGTTCTAAACATGCTAGAAACATGCTAAAACATGCTAGCAACACTTATCTGAGTGATAACGCATGCTATTATCCCCATAATAAAGGACATTTTTGTAACTGACTTTGACATACTCCTCCTATATTTACCTACTTAAATGCACATTGCCCACCGTGCTCTGTCTTCCTAAAGCCACCGGGTGGCGGTGGCACGGGTGCGAGGGCCCTTTCAATGCTGCTTGCAGCTTTAATGTGAAAATATATTTGTTTCTTCCCTTTAAAGAACAAATAGGTGAAAACTTAAGCACAACATTTTACATTCTCAACTTTAATTCTATATCCTTGTGATTATTGGTCACTTTTATTGTAACTAAATGAAAGGAAACCTAAAATTGTTTATTATTATAAATGTCAGCAAGAAAATGGTCCTATAAAATACAATCACAGGTAGGCCTTTATTACAATAACATTAACCAGGTAGTCCTATAATGATAACATTGATGTAGTTATGGTGGATATATAGTGACCACTGTAATTAAAGGTTTAATGAAGCTAAATGTAAGACATTAAGTCCATATAAATATAAAGGTAACAAACTCTCAGAATAATGTCCAGTATGTCAAGTGTGTCATTTCTGTAATACTCTTTCAGCACCAAACAGAATTCCATAAATATTGATTGTTTTCAAAAGGTTTTCTTGAACACCCTCAGTATCTTCAATTGTTCGGACAAACACCTGCTATATACACTTGCAGAAATATACATTTGACTATTGCACAATGAAGTCGCTGCATGACTAGAACTAATGGATGTCAATGAATATGTCCTTTACCAAAACTCCTGATGAGCACTGACACTTGTTTGATAAAGGCATTAGGCAGACCTCAAGTACAGTTTATGAAGATGAAACGAGAAAACAAAATTCTTTAACAATATGGAAAAAGATAAATGACTATTTTAAATGTTGGTTCTGCATATATCTGTCACAGTCATTGTCTACACCATTCTGTCTTCGTCATCTTCATTACACTTCCCAGCATCCTCTTGTCTCCACACCTGATCCCACTCCCTCTATCACCCACCTGTTCATCGTCTTCATCATCTGTGTCACCTGTCTTCACCTCGTTAGTGTTCATTTGTACTTGTATTTAGTTCCCTCTGTTCAGTCAGTCTTTGTCCGTTCTCGTCAATGTTACCTGGTGTTTGCATCCGCTACCCATCTGTCTGCCTGTACCTGGTTATTGGTTTGATTTATAGTAAAGTTTATTGGAATTCCTCGTCTCCTCGTGCTTCCTGCCATACACCACCCGTGACAGAAGAACGGACCAAGAAATTAGGGCTCAAAAAAAAGTATCGTCTTCAGGCTGTTTTCCTTTTGTTTGTTTTTTCTTTTTTGTTATCATGGATTTCCCTGCAGTCAAGCTCATCTGCCTTGAGCAGGGAGACAGCTCTCTCGAGGAACACCTGGAAGTGTTCCTGGATCTGGTGCCTCAGACCGATTTCCCGGACGACTGCCTCTGCACGTTTCTACGTGTGGGTCTGAACAACGCCACTCGAGCGCAGTTGTCTGGGGAACCTCCTCGAGGGAGCTTCGCCGACTATGTGGAGTGGGTGCTGGTATCCTGCGGTTCATCCTTCACCGTCGACGAAGTCACCAGCCCCACTCTAACCCAACCGTTCAGCCCAGGGCCTTCTTCCCCGCTGACGCCGTGCAGCCCAGAGCCCTCGCCGCTGACGCCGTGCAGCCCAGAGCCCTCGCCGCTGACGCCGTGCAGCCCAGAGCCCTCGCCACTGACGCCGTGCAGCCCAGAGCCCTCGCCGCTGACGCCGTGCAGCCCAGAGCCCTCGCCGCTGACGCCGTGCAGCCCAGAGACTTTTTCACCGCTGGTCCCGTCCAGCACAGAGCCTTCACCGCTGGTCCCGTCCAGCACAGAGCCTTCATCGCTGGTCCCGTCCAACACAGAGCCAGTCCAGCCAGAGACCGTCCAGCCAGCTCTGGAAGATACCGTGCTGATTACGGCGATCTTGTGTGTGTGGGCTACACACACAACGATCATGGCCCATTCGTCCAGTCCAAAGCCCTCTTCGCCGATGGTCCCGTCCAGCCCAAAGCCCTCTTCGCCGCTGGTCCCGTCCAGCCCTGAGCTTCCTTCGCCGCTGGTCCCGTCCAGCCCTGAGCTTCCTTCGCCGCTGGTCCCGTCCAGCCCTGAGCTTCCTTCGCCGCTGGTCCCGTCCAGCCCTGAGCTTCCTTCACCGCTGGTTCCGTCCAGCTCAAAGCCCTCTTCACCGCTGGTTCCGTCCAGCCCAGCTGAGCCTTCACCGCTGGTGCACGTCAGCCACGTCCAGCCAGAGCTTCACGTCAGCCACGTCCAGCCAGAGCTTCACGTCAGCCACGTCCAGCCAGAGCTTCACGTCGGCCACGTCCAGCCAGAGCTTCACGTCGGCCACGTCCAGCCGGAGCTTCGCGTCAGCCACGTCCAGCCGGAGCTTCGCGTCAGCCACGTCCAGCCAGAGCTTCATGTCAGCCACGTCCAGCCAGAGCTTCACGTCAGCCACGGCCAGCCAGCCCAGCCAGAGACTGTTCCAGAGCCTGTCCCCGACTCTATTCTGGAGTCGGGGTCGAAATCTGTCATGCTCCCCAATAATTTTTGGGGGGGGGCCAAAGGTCCTCGCCCTGGACACCCGAAGGGTCTTCACCACCATGGCCGCCCGAAGGGTCCTCACCACCATGGCCACCCGAAGGGTCCTCACCACCATGGCCACCCGAAGGGTCCTCACCACCATGGCCACCCGAAGGGTCCTCACCACCATGGCCGCCCGAGGGTTCGTCTGTTCCGCCCTGGCCTCGCCCACGTCCTGCTCCGCCTTGGCCACGCCCACGTCCTGCTCCGCCTTGGCCACGTCCTGCTCCGCCTTGGCCACGCCCACGTCCTGCTCCGCCATGGCCGCCTGGTCCATCCTGGAGTCTGTCCTCCTGCACCCGGTCCGCCTTCCCGTCACGGACTCCAGGATGCCCACCCTCCCACCCCTGTTCTAAGGCGTGAGGTCACGCCTACCGGGAGGGGGGAGTAATGTCACAGTCATTGTCTACACCATTCTGTCTTCGTCATCTTCACTACACTTCCCAGCATCCTCTTGTCTCCACACCTGATCCCACTCCCTCTATCACCCACCTGTTCATCATCTTCATCATCTGTGTCACCTGTCTTCACCTCGTTAGTGTTCATTTGTACTTGTATTTAGTTCCCTTTCGAAGGGAACTCAACAATACGTCAACGACGTTATGGGGAACGCCTCCGGCGTGACAGGTGTCTGAAATCACTATCAAATCACGTCAATCATATTGACCGGCGACAGCCCGTGAATCATTAGCGTGAATGATTAACGTGCGACCTGGAAGTATAAAGGGGCGCCTTGCACACATGACAAATCATCTCATCGTCTTCAGGGACTGTCTGTTTGAAAACGCTACTCAATGAAACGGTAAGAAAATTAAATGTACAGCACACGAGTGTGCTTTTCCTGCCTGGGAGAAGAGCGCGCACGGGAGATTCTCGAGGGAATCCTCTGTGTGAACTGTGAGCGTTTTTCTTTTAAAACGCTCGCTCTCGTCTGGCCCTCTTCTCGAGTGAAGGGGGTTCAACGTCTGGTTCTCGTGGTCCCGCTCGTGCCGAGGCAGAGCGGCGACTTGCATCATGGGCTTCCAGATAGAGCTCGTCGATCATCTTGAGAGTGCTGTAAACCTCTCAGATGATTCGACGGCTGACGAGGGCGAAGCAGGTGCTCTTGCTGCTCTTCAGGACGAGCAGGAGATGGCTGAGGAGGTTTATAATCAGGTAGATCCTGAACCCTCTCAGCCACCCTGCCCCGTGTATGCAGGTCTGGTGGATGTTGTGGAGCGCGCCGCCAACAGGCTGTAGCTGCCATGGCAACGCACTAGAGGAGAGACCGCTCGCGGTAGGCTCGGCAATCGGTTTCTCCCCGGCCATACACCACCAGCTCAGGTGAGCCTAATCCATTCCTTCCTGATCTTCACACAGAGATCTAGAGGGCATGGAAGAGCCCATTCTCTGCCAGTATTCAATGACATCAGCGGGTTAATTTCGCTGATGTTGAGGGGATCGCAGAGCATGGGTATGTGTCGATGCCGCCCATTTGACGAGTCGTTTGCGAACTATCTCATGTCTGGGCAGGCGTCGACACTGAGAGCTCCATTTCTGCCATCCAAACCGCTAGAGACAACAGCGCGTTTGAATGGCAGAGCATACACGGCAGCAGTTCAGGCTGGTGCTTCCCTGCACACCATGGCGGTGCTGCAGGCATACCAGGCCGACCTGCTGCAGGATCTCGACCAGGGGGCAGGGATGTCCCCTGAGGCGGTTACTGAGCCGCGCCGAACCACGGTTCTTGCGCTCCGGGCCAACCAAACAGACTGCTGCCACGATCAGTCGGTCGATGGCGGCGATGGTGGCCACGGAGAGACAGCTTTGGTTAAACCTGGCCGACGTTGAGGAGAAAGAGAAGGCCTTTCTCCTCGATTCGTCGGTTTCGCCCTCTGAACTCTTTGGCCCCTCCGTGGAGGCGGGGCTTGGGAAGTTCAGGGAGGCGAAGGCGCGCTCAGCTGCTTTTAGGAAAAAACCTGCATACCGCTGAGATCCGGTTCCACACCCAGGCAGGCGGGAGGGCCTGGCACTTCACGGTCTGAGGACCGTAGACAGGGCCAGAGAGCCAGTGTCGCCTCTCGTGCGCCCCCTCTGTGGAGGAACAGGGCGCAGGAAAGGCGTGACTCCCGCTAGAAGAGGGATCTGAGGGAGGTTATCCAGCACAAGCGCATACAGCGTCCCTGATGGATAATCTCCTCGGAGGGCTTCATTAAAAAGAGAAATCCAGCCCTCTCCTCTCTTCTGACTCCCCAGACGTGCATTACATCAGGCCTGGCGCTGGGCCTATGATAAGAACGATGTTCCGATGGCCCGCCTAGGCTTGGTTAGTAGAAACGCCTCTTTCAGGCATGTAAAGTGGTGGACCCCAGGTTCATAAAGAACTATCTGGCGAGTCTTCACTCCGCACGCGGCAGGTGAGCTGTCTGGTCTTTTCAAGAGTCAATTTTTGTGAATTAAAATTCCGAAATGTATCTCTCTACAGACCTCGTTCCCTGTATAGAGCTATGGGGTCATGTCATTTGCTATGTCATCAGGTAATAAGGTAAGAGAAGTTTCCTGAATTATTAGGGCCCTGAAGTTCCCTATTAGGTGGCCAGAACGATAACTATGTTAGCCTTCGGGCTGTTAGCCACCTCAGGGTAGAGTAGTTGGTCTCTCTCTTAGAATTTTTTACTTAGAGTGTTGACTGACGCTAGAGCTTCAGATAGATCTTATGTCCGGCCCACGGGTCCGTTTGACTTCTTCCTGAGTATTTCGCCCCTTGAGCTCTGTTTGGGTTTTCATTAGGCTGAGCGATCATGCAGCCCTTTGTATGGAATAATACAGACTATATTCTTTAGTAAGGCTGTGGCTCCTCCGAGCCCTCAGATAGATCTATGCCTGCAGGCTGGCCCTCACCAGGGCTGCCTCTGTAGCTGGCCTAGGCTGTGCCAGGGATAATAGAGGTGCTCTGCTAAAATTTAGCATTGCTTCCTCTGAACCTTCACTTTGTGAATGTAGGTTTCTAGCATCCCTGTATAAACAGCCTCCTCCCATGGGAGTCGTTAGGCCAAGGCCCGTCCCCTTCTCTGCATTCTGGGGTGACTAGAGTAATGCAGCATGGTGCAGAGGATGGTTTGTAAGGACATGGTAGGCCTCAAACAGGCCTCCGTGGTATATATGTCTTTATTGAGCAGGGTTAGGCCGTCTTTCGCTTCACGAAGAAGACTGGGTTTCCTGCCCGACCCTGCCATGCAGAACTGGCCTACGGATTTAGGCCGCCAGTTTAGGCTTCACTCACCTCGCTGAGCTACTGCTCGAGCGCTAGGTTGTAGGTGGATGGCTTTCATTCAAGCCCCACTCCCCTAGGTTGGGCACAGATAAATTTCTGTCACCCCTAGAGCCGCTGGCAGGCCCGGACCCTGGTAACCTCAGGGTGAGGTGTGAGTATCCCCCTGTGATACAGGGTAGGTCTGAGCACTTCACTCCCAGTTCTGTTTATCCTACCTCGCACCACTATGGCTCGGGTCGAGTATGAAGTAAGCTTCACTTCTTCTTTGGTCGAAGTACGCTCCCCTGAAGCCAGAGCATTGCCCTGAGCTGACGCCCATGCATAGATGGTAGGCCCCTGACTAATGGGGCCTCCGTTGAGGCAGAGTGGCGTATGTTGTACTCCCCTTGTTTTAAGGGTGCTAGCTTTTTTGCGGAGTACACTGCCATGGGCAATGTGATTAGGCACCAGGATGCTGTAGGCGCTGCGTAAACAGCTTTGCTGCCAACGAAGGCTGCGCCATTAGGTAGTAGGCCTCAGCAGGCCTCCTTGATTGGACAGCCCCCTAGAGGGCACTGTAGGCCAGCTCACTTTACGTGGTTGGCCTTGGTGGTTCGGGCAGTTGACTCACTGATGGGTAGTAGGCCTTAAACAGGCCTCCTCGGAGGTGAGTCCCAACATTGTGGGACATACCTTATAGCGCTACTGGAAGCCCATTAGTAAATTATGCTTGTGTAGTATGGTTCCCAACAGTGTACTTTATAGCAGAATATGACTTGCTATTAGCTAGTAGGCCCGACCAGGCCTCCCTGATAGGCGAGTCCCCAGCTGGCTGGCCTTAGCAGGCCACCTTATACTATCACCCGGACTCAGGGCTCAAAGCTAACAGTGGTTATCAGGTAGTAGGCCACTCAGGCATCCCTGAAGGTGAATTCCCACTTAAGATGGTTATCAGGTAGTAGGCCTCAGCCGGCCGCCCTGAAGGCGAATTCCCACTTAAGTTGGCTATCAGGTAGTAGGCCTCTCTGGGCCTCCCTGAATGTGAGCTCCCAAATATTGTGGCTGTCAGGTAGTAGGCCGCTCTGGGCCTCCCTGAATGTGAGCGCCCAAATATTTTGGGTGTCAGGTAGTAGGCCTCACCAGGCCTCCCTGAAGGTGAGTTCCCACATGCTGTGATTATCAGGTAGTAGGCTCCTCCAGGCCTCCTTGAATGAGTACGGTCAGGTAGTAGGCCTCACCAGGCCTCCCTGAAGGTGAGCTCCCCACATACTGTGGTTGTAAGGTAGCAGGCCTCACCGGGCCTCCCTGAAGGTGAGTTCCCACGTACTGTGGTTATCAGGTAGTAGGCCTCTCTTGGCCTCTCTGAAGGTGAGCACCCCACATACTGTGGTTTTCAGGTAGTAGGCCTCTCTGGGCCTCCCTGAAGGTGAGCACCCCACTTACTGTGGTTATCAGGTAGTAGGCCTCACGGGCCTCTCTGAAGGTGAATTCCCACTTACGTTGGCTATCAGGTAGTAGGCCTCTCCGGGCCTCCCTGTAACATTCCCTAGTGGTGCTGGGTTTATGAAGCTAGTGGTCTCTTGCTATCAGTATCAGCTAGCCTTAATAGGCAGCTGCTGAAGGCGAGCTTGCGCCCTGGCTCGCTAAAGTGTTCATTCTCTGCTATTGGTTCCCTCCCGGAACTTTTTCTGCCTACAGCCTGGTTTGCCTACCAGGCAGACCTGTGCTCCCCTCACCGAGGGTCTCTATGAGCATGCGGCTTCCTGAGTCTGGTCAGACGGTCGTAGGCCTCTCGTGAGGCCTCCCAGTTAGATCAGCCCTTAGGCCTTCACAGGCCTCCTCAGTGTTTTGAAACACAGACACTGGGTTGATCCGTGGATCGAGTAGAGAAACTCCCCTCGCTAGCAAGGGTTGGAAAGCACTATGCTGAGTCATACTCTCCGGGATATCCCGTCTCTGAGATCCGGGCCGAGTGGTTCACTGCCAGCTTTGCAGTCCCTCGGGTTGGATGCCTTTCTTAAGGCTTTGTTGTCCAGAGGCTCTGTCTTCAGACAGACAGGATTTGGCCAGACTAGTGTCTATGTACTGACGCCAGGTCAGGCCGTCCTGGTGGCATTTCGGGGTGAGTACGTTCCCCTGAATAGTGACTGGCTGGGGTTCCTTCGGGTTCCCTAGCCACATTCCCTAGAAGGGACCCCTTCTAATCGGAAGCTGTGGTTCCAGGCCCGGAGCCGGCCCAGGTAGACCTTTTATTTAACCATGTTTATGAAGGTTTTTCTGTGAGGCTGTAGCTTGGGCTATGACCGTAGGGAATGCTGTCACTGACAGCCCAGTGTGACCTGAGGGTGAGTGGTTCTAGCGTTTCATTTGAAGTTGCTGGTTCTGACAGTTGTCACTGCCACTTGGCATGCACTCCCCTTAGCATGGCGGAGTTGGTATATCGTTCCCCATAACGTCGTTGACGTATTGTTGAGTTCCCTTCGAAAGGGAACGTCTCAGGTTACGACTGTAACCTATGTTCCCTGAGAACAGGGAACGAGACAATACGTCTCCCTGCCATGCCTCGGGGCTTGCCTACCGTACAGTCCCTTCAGACGATAAGGTGATTTGTCATGTGTGCAAGGCGCCCCTTTATACTTCCAGGTCGCACGTTAATCATTCACGCTAATGATTCACGGGCTGTCGCCGGTCAATATGATTGACGTGATTTGATAGTGATTTCAGACACCTGTCACGCCGGAGGCGTTCCCCATAACGTCGTTGACGTATTGTCTCGTTCCCTGTTCTCAGGGAACATAGGTTACAGTCGTAACCTGAGACGTTCCCTCTGTTCAGTCAGTCTTTGTCCGTTCTCGTCAATGTTACCTGGTGTTTGCATCCGCTACCCATCTGTCTGCCTGTACCTGGTTATTGGTTTGATTTATAGTAAAGTTTATTGGAATTCCTCGTCTCCTCTTGCTTCCTGCCATACACCACCCGTGACAATATCAGAGATCATAAGAGTGGGACTCCACATGAAGACTTTCAGAAACTGTGACAGAGCAAAGGGAGCACCTCGCTGGACATCGAACACGTTGGAGGACACTTGTTGCCCAATGTGCCCAGCACAGGATTGATGATGATGTTGTGAGTTTATCCATAACTGTGGGATATTTTTCTGTAAGGAGTATTGCATAATTAAATGTTAAATGCATTTATGTAATACGCTCACTGATATGTGGTCATTTCTATGAAAACAAGCATGTCTTTAATAGCAAGCAATAATCATATAAACTCGTTTAAAAATAACATGATTTACATGCAAACGGGACAGTTATCAGCAGTGTAACTGATCTGATTACTACAAAATAATCGAGTATCTGATGTCGTGTGACAAGTCAGATTAGCTTTTCCACTCTTGCAAACAGAGGAAGGTTATGAGTTGTGGAGAGACATCATGTATCATTGGAACATCAACAGACAGGGTCCAATTTGTAATAATTTTAATGAATACAATGCAATTAATATAAACTTTTCTGACAGTGTGTGGGGCATCCGACTACTTTCCAAGAAGGCGCACAACTGATTTACAAATATGGTGATAAATATGTACAGGAATTGAGGCACTAGCCAATGACAGCACTAGGAGTAAAAGCTGCATGATTATGTACAAGTATTGTACGAATTTGACAACTTGTTAAATCTTGTGAATTATTAAGACTTTGAGACTATGTTTGTACTGATTGGGCTATGGGTTTTGTAAGAAAAGGTTTAAGAAACAACAAATGCTTCATAAAATGTTTGATTTAGGGTTAAAACCAACACATACATACCATTGCGAATATTTGCCTTTGTAGCTTTTCGTCTCCCATTTACTTCTCCTCAAACAATAATGGGCTGACTGAGTCCGAAAGGCCCTTTTGGTCTTTTCAGCTGAAAAAAGGAGAAAAGAAAATATCATTATATATAATATATCGGATTATTTAATGGAAAAATTACTGATTTATCTTACAAATTATTGTTGTTACATTATTAGACATTAAAAGCATGGCAAGTGTTGTGATTAATATGCATTTACAACAAATATCACTTTAAAACTACCAATACTACCAGGTAAAAGCATGGACAGTTTTGTGGTTACTGTCCTTTTACCACACCTATCACAGTAAAACTAAGGTTACGGTGGTAAACGCATGGTAAATGTTGTGGTTACTGTGCATTTACAACAAATATCACATTAAAACTACAAATAATGTGGTAAAAGCATGGTAAGTGTTGTGTTTAATATGCATTTACAACAAATATCACATTAAAACTACAAATAATGTGGTAAAAGCATGGTAAGTGTTGTGTTTAATATGCATTTACAACAAATATCACATTAAAACTACAAATAATGTGGTAAAAGCATGGTAAGTTCTGTGGTTACTGTCCTTTTACCACACCTATCACAGTAAAACTAAGGTTACTGTGGTAAAAGCAAGGTAAGTGTTGTTTTTACTGTGATTCTACTACAAATACCACTTTGGAACTAATTGTACTAACTTACTTTAAACCTAATATGAATATGATTAACTAATAGAAGGTCTAGGCCTATAGCACGTCACGTGACAGATAGTGTTTAATCACCCTGTTTTGAATTAGAAAGCAATGAAACGCAAAGCCTCCGTGGAGATGACAGATAATGCAGTGACTGAACATGTGCTAATCTGATTCATTTCGACCATCAGAAAAGACATTATATCAAACATTATTAGGACAGTGTATTTTCGACTACTTACCAACATCTGGCACACGTGAACTGATGCCAAATATCGCGATGTGTTCGGAAGGAGACTTCTTCAACGCGATTTCCTACTGATAAAATTCGCGTTCGTTTATACTTTTTTTTTTTTTAAATCAATAAACAGCAAAGAAGTCCAGCTTCCCTGGCAATAAGACCGAAATAATAACATTAAAAGAAATACATATATAAGATATCGTGAATAAATGTCGATTAAACAGCTTCTCTGCTGCAGTCCGACTGGCAGAAAGAATCGTACATTACATTAGTAAAAAAATAAAAATAAAAATAATAATAATAAAAAATGCTGATATCACAAAATAACGAAATAAACGTGTCAGTATCACGAACCAGTAGATTATGGCCTGTCCACACGAAGACGCGTTTCGCTGTATACGTATACATTTTTTATCGTATTGGCGTTTCGTCCACACGGATCCGGCGTTTTGGGAGAGTGAAACCGCTATTTTTTTAAACCGGGTCCCAAAGTGGATAAATCTGAAAACGACGCCCTTGCGGTTTCGTGTGTGCGGCCAATCCGTATATTTTGTGAAACGATGATGTCATCACCCCACGTGTCGACAAGTCAGACACGCTAAATCAGTAACAACAACTGCGACTACTTGCTTGAATTCATGCTTCAGAAGCTACTGAGCCTCTTTTATTTATTTATTTATTTATTATTTAGGCCTACTTTAATGTATTTTTATTTTATTTATTTATTTATATTTCGTTCTTATGCTGCTTGTATTTTGTCTGATTAAGACTTTTCGTATTTTGTAGAGATGGGCATGTCAAGCAAAAATAATATTCGACGATCGCTGGGAATTATTTGATTATTATTCAAAAAACGCACCTCTGCCCTTCATGCTCACCACTGACACGGCGTTCGCTCCGACATTACATTTCTCTGTACTGTAGGCCTATATAGCCATTAAAGAAAAGTTAGTTTCATATTTATGTTTTAATGTTATTTTTTCCATTTCATATATGTTGATTTGGCCCTATATGAAAAGTGAACAGCGTGAGTAAGATGCGTAATATCGAGACACATAATTTTGACCACTTCATTAAGTTTTGTTTTGTATAAAGCCTTTTGTATAAAGTTTCGTTTTGTATAAATTGTATCTTAATTTTAATCAATGTTTCATTAACAAATTGCCTGGATTTAATAAATAAGAAGCAAATATAGCAGACAATAGCCTATAATCAGGACATGGAGGCGCCGACGCGATATAACTTGCATGGCACGAGAACTGGAGCTTGTCTCATAAATGAACATAAACTCAGAAATATATCTAAGCTTGAAATGTCTACTTATAAACAAAACAATTAAAAACGAAGAGAAACAGACAACTCTAATAATCCGTATGAAGTGCGCATTTCTCTCTATAGGCACCTTCACAACACTGCGAAGGTGGCGAGTCAGCATCGTCACAGAAAACACTAGTTTATTATTAACAATTAAAATGTCTCCTTGCTATATTTGACACATTCATAATGATTAGGCTATTTGCCGGTTCTTTGTGGCAAGCTTTATGCGTCTGCTAACTAATCGACTATCGTGACTCATCCCTATTTTGTACCATTTATAGTTTTTCATATTGTTCAATAAAGTTCTTGGTAAAAAAGAAAAGAAGCTACTGTGACTAATATTACTGTATATTATTGTATACAGCGCGCAAGGTTTATGCGCAAGTCTTCTTCTCTGTTTTTAGTGTAACTGTGTCAGAAATACAGCGCCTCATACTGGTCTGGCATGTATACTACACCGTTTTCAGTCGGTTTCAGTGGTTTCGTGTGTACGCAGATATTTCTTGAGACGACGCCATGTTTACGGAATTTTTTTTTAGAACGAGGAAAAAAAAAGATCGGATAGGGAACGCACCGGCTTCGTGTGGACGTGGCCTAAACCCTTCTGGAAAACACAAACATGTGGATTCATTTTCATCTTGGCAAATCTGGGCTGTGTTTCCACTGAGCAAGTCCCTGCCTTCTTCCCTTCATCTTGTCAAATTGTAAAAGAATCTGTCTTGTAATGGAGAAGAACAAATGTCGTAAGGGAAAAGCAGAAATGGCAGCTGTCAGAGACATGTATGAAGGACTAAATGTTAGAAGCATGACTGAAATGGAACAAATGAGACACAGAAACATCCAGCTGAACGAACATCCAGATGTTCTCTTCAGGGTTTATAGACGAGACTGTCTGCATGTTCTGCTCTTCAGACCCACTGATGGCCTCCGGTGGATGAGACTGTTCAGAGACGGACATCAAAACCTCTTCGCTCAGTGGAGTATCAGACATGTTCACCAGCAGATTCGGGATGTGATCAATGTCTCTGGAAGTCTGGAGGATTTGCAAATATTCTGTGACAGTTTTCCAGATCAGCTCGAGGAGTTTCATGACAATGTTGAAGAAATTGAAGATCTGAGAGCAAGAATACAAGACCTTGAATTAGAAAACAGAAGACTTAGGCAACAATAAAGGGCTGCCAAAGATATGAGGTAAACAAAAAACAAAAAAATACAAGCTTTATATTATTTTAAAACAGAAAGTGCATGTTGTGTGTCGTTTTGTGAATAAGGAGAGATTGGAGTTTGTTGGCACTGGTTCATTTTCTCACTTCTGGTGAGTCAAGTAATAAAAAATAGCATTCCAAAAATGGCGGGAGGAAATGAGAGAGAAATCATTGATGTGTTGATTTGAATGAAAACATGGAACTCGCATTTCAGGTAAAACGCAACGAACGTGCCCGTCACTATTTTACTTTCATTTTCAACAACAACAAATACAACAACAACAAATACAACAACAACGTAGTAGACTAGGCTATATCTCTTCAGGGAAAACAATCAAGGAAAACATAATCCTATATTTGAAACCTTCCGCTCATGCTAGCATGACTAAACTTATGCTGCGTCCCAATTCGCATACTATCCGTCCTAAATAGTATTCGAAAATAGAACTGGTACGTCCCAAATCGTAGTATGTTGAAATGAGTGTTCCAAAGAGACCCGGATGGTCTACTATATCCGGTCAGAATCCGAAGTGCAGATCGATGCGCACTCTTACGGCTAATATTGCCCACAACCCATCGCGCGTTGGACGAGGATTCAGTTAGAACTACAAACACGAGTGAAAAGTGTTAAAAAACTACAGACATGGAGGACGCGCGCGAGTCCGGCGGTTGTGTAGAGAGGTTTAGATAAAGGGGTTTGAGTGATTAATTATCAGTATCTAACCTGACGAAAATTTATTTATTCAATGTTGGCTACGTTATATTGCATCTGCAGCAGCATTGTGAACTTTTGTAAAGATACGTTTATAGACATTAAATTTGAAATGCATCATTACATTCAAATTGCAAACACATGAGGAGAGTCTCCGCATGAAAGACCCACGACTGGCAGATGAACGAGCTACAACATTTCTTTTCGAAATGGTAAGAAATTATATTAGATTGAATGGAGGATTTTAACTGTGACGAGATGATTGACAGGGCAGTTTACGGTGATGCACGCGACAGAGCTGTCCGTTAAAGATGACGAAGTAGTATGTCCCAAAGCTTGCCTACTCTTTTGCTACACACTCAAAAGTATGTACTTTTTCTTCACAAAAAGAGTACATACTTTTAGGGCGTAGTATAAGTAGTGTAGATTTACTAATTGCCATATCAACACTATAGCCTAGAGAGAGAAATTTGCGCCAAAAAAAAAAAAAAAAAAAAAAAGGAATATATCACTGACTGAACATTTATTTAGCGTTTATGTATGTATTTATCAGTTGAGATAGTTCTTTAATGCTGATCTAACCAGCAGAAGACACTAGTCGGGTTTAAATCCCAGTTGCGCAGGCGGGGCATGTTGTCACACTGCGTTACAATGAGCCCCTATATAACTATGCTATTCTATTCTACACTTTTATGAATTCTATTGAGAAACCATTAGAAAAGATGAAAAAAGACTGAGAGTCAATGTTGTGTTTGTTGTCAAACTCAAAAATTACTTTATTTTGAATTATTAAAAATGCCATTAGGCCAATTTTATATGAAAAAAGTTTATGTAGGCTATTTTATTGAGAAAATATTTTAGTTTGTCTTTGTATATTTTTTTGACTAGATCAGGTAACATTTTAATCTGTCATATGGTCATGTTACAATACTCCACCTATGGGGCATGTTGTCACATTTCACTTATTACCTTCTTTAAGGGTAAATTAAGAAAAAAGTATAAACCTGTATTAATGAAACAGAACCACATAATTGTACTAGACATGTGAAATTAATGTGGGGAAACAATAAATACTCTGAACCCTAAGTGAATTTACACAAACTGAGAAAGTCCAAAAGTGTCAGGTTGAGCCGCTCTTTCTCCTTCCTCCTAGAGGTCATTATATAAAACACAAAGGAACATACTTGAAACATAATAACTTGACAGCTTTAACAAAATTTTACATAATTTGGTCAAATTTATGCACGTTCAACTGAGTTCACGTCAACGGAAGCAACAGAATGGGCTTCATTTTATTTATCATCAGATATTTTAAAGATCAAAGATATCAGCTCTGTAATATAATCTGATAATATAGTCATTAAAAATTTAAAAAGGCGATAGATTCTATTTACACTGAGAGAAAATAGTGATAGATTGATCTGTCCATCTCTAGTAACGGCATAGAGGGGGGAGGGATGGTTCATTCATTTAAACCAATGAATAAATTGTCATAATAGTCATAAAAATAGTCAATCATACAAATGTGAGTTAAGTGTAGCACAGTTTTCTGTTTGTTGCTTCCCTTTTAAAAGTCTTCAAACAGTCTTTTAACGTGCGAGTAACAGGCCACATTAGCCAGATCTACAGTAAATATGCATTAACAAAGATGAAGTTAAACCAAACGCTCCTTCAAGAACACTAATACTAAAACAAAGAGTCCAGTCCTATATAACACGAGTCAACATGTGCATGTGAAAGCTGTAATTCATCATCTATGGTTCTATTCGCATGCATATTTTCATGCATGTTTACTCTTTAATGATAGACAGAAAATAATACATATAATAGCAGTTGATTAGTTTGAGCTTCATCTTCCACACAGAGAGCATGTTAAGACGAATGCTTGACGAGTCCTGCATCATTTCAGTGTTTCTCTGAAGGATCGAAGAGTATTCAATAACAGCCTGTGTTTTACTTTAAGAAAGCAAGCGTACATTGGTGTTGTTTTCTTGTCTTTTGAAGGAGTGTTCCCTTTCGTTGTCACTCCGAGTTACGTCGGATGACGACGAATGGGGTTTCGCTTAGAAAGCCTATCAACTTCGAGTATTACAAAACGAGCCAATGGCAAAGAAATGCCATGGGTCTGCGGAATTTGCATGACGTAACTCCGCCCCACCTCGTGGGTATAAAAGGAGGAAGTCCGCAACAGCAGTTTATGTTTTCGCTTCGGAGCTAAGTTTATTTTTCTCTCCACAAGCCATCTCTGAATTGTCAGCTTCACGAACGAGTACCTCGAGTGTTGGTGTGACGGCGATCTACGGCGAGAGCGTGCTTCCTGCTGATCTGCTGCAGTGATCTGCCAGTCGGCGCGTTTCTCCCCGGGTGCTTCAACACTTGAGTTTTCTCACTAAAAGAGCTTACACGCGGCACGTCTTTTTAAAGATGCCTCGCCCGTGTACTTCTGGTTGCGGCAGATTGGTATCGGACTCTGATGGGCACGAGCGTTGCATAGTATGTTTGGGCATTGATCATGCTAGAGCAGCGCTCGTGGATGACTCATGTTCTCTCTGTGGGAACATGACCATCGCGTCATTACGGTCGAGACTCGGTGAACTCGCAAGAGTGAGAGTCCCCTCATCCACCCCCCGCTCTGCGGCTGGTGGCCAGGGTGACCTGAGGGTGACGGTCTGGAACAAGGACAACAACCGACTATGTGTCCGCGACCCCAGCCCCCCTCTTCAATGACGGTGCCCGCTAGTGAACTGCCGATTCCCGCGGGTCTACCCTCTGGTGGCCCGCGTGTTTCGGTTGAAGCTACAGAGGATGATATCATGTCTGTTGCTGCATCACAAGGTGGGTTTGATTCTTCTGGATGTGAGGGCTCGTCACAGCTGCCACCTTCCGGTGTGCATACGGCTGTGCTCGAGTCTGATCCGGAGATGACGGCCATGCTTTCCCGGGCAGCCGCGAGCATCGGGCTTGAGTGGAGGCCTCCACCCTGTCCTGAGCGCTCGCGACTGGACGATTGGTTTTTGGGTAAGGCCGCCGACCCTCGTCCTCGGCAAACCCCAATACCTTTCTTCCCGGACGTGCATGATGAGATCTCGAAGTCCTGGAAGACCCCGTTGTCTTCTCGGGACCGCTCGTTGGTCTCATTCGCCTTTCCTCCCCTCGATGATGCAGCCGCCCGTGGGTACACTGGGCTCCCCCCAACGCTCTGTTGCCATGCAACTATGTCCTCAGAGTGCTTCTTCTCGAGGCGAGCCTAAGCACCCATCCAAAGCCTGTAGATTTTCGTCGACCCTGGTGGCGAAGTCTTACAGAGCGGCGAGACAGGCGGCTGCGTCACTGCATGCTATGGCCACTCTGCAGGTCTACCAGGCCCAGATGCTCAGAGACATGCATGAGGGTAGGACAGACCCAGGGCTCTTTGATGAGCTGCGCGCCGCGACCGACCTTGCTCTACGAGCGACGAAGGTTACCGCGCGCTCCCTGGGTCTGGTGATGTCCAGAGCTGTGGTCTAGGAGAGACATCTGTGGCTGAACCTGGCTGACATGCGGGACGCGGAGCGGACCCGTCTGCTTAACGCCCCCTTGTCCCAGGCCGGCCTCTTCGGCGGTGCGGTTGAAGACTTTGCCCAACAGTTTTCAACCGCCCAGAAACAGACCGAGGCCATCAAACACATTCTGCCCCGCCGGCCAGCTGCTGCCTCCACCCAGCCGGCCGGGCAGACGCCTCGTCCTGTTTCCCGCCGAGGGCGCCCTCCTGCGGCTCCCGCCCCTCCCGCCCGGCCCACGCAGCAGCCTCCACCCCGGGCCGGTCGCGGAGGAAGCCGCAAGAAGGCGCCACAGCCCTCTCCCGCCCCGCCCCCCGCTAAACGCCGGGCCAAGCGGCGCTCCTGAGACGGGCTGCAGGACCACTCCTTGGATGAATATTTTGTTCTCCGCTCCCCGCTGCTCACCCACGGGTGGGCAGCACCCTAAAGTGGTTAAAGATAGAAACGACCCCCTCTTCCCTGAGCTCACAGAGTTCTCGGGCGACACAGAGCGCCGCCCACAAGCCGTGCTCTCCTCGCCCCCCTCTGTCCCAGAGGCGGTTGACACGGCGTGCCGTCCACGGACCGCGTCGCCCCTGTCCCCCTCTGTCGCCAGACCCCTGGCAGAGCAGGCCCCCGCGGGACGACCAGCCTGGTCCTCCCCTGGCCCCCTCTGCCAGGGCGCGGTTGCTAACTGTGCCCCCACACCGGGCCGCTATGCCGTCCACGTCTGGGCCAGTTACTCCGCTTCGCTGCCCCTCCGGGGGGACGCCTGTCGCCCGCATGATCCCGCTGGTTCAGTTCCTGGGAGCCTGGCTAGAGCTTCCCCGTCTGTCCCGCTGGATCGCGCGCACCGTCAGGCTCGGCTATGCGATTCAGTTCGCACGGTCTCCTCCCCGCTTCAGGGGAGTCCGCTCCACTTTGGTCGGTGGCAATGCCCCCATCATGAGAGCAGAGATTGCCACCCTTCTGGCGAAGGCTGCAATCGAGACTGTCCCTCCAGCCGAGATGAAGTCCGGCTTCTACAGCCCCTACTTCATTGTCCCCAAGAAAACCGGTGGGTTACGGCCAATCCTGGACTTGCGCGTGCTGAACCGCTCCCTTCACAGGCTGCCGTTCAAGATGCTCACCGCCAAACGCGTTTTCGAATGCGTTCGACCCCAGGATTGGTTTGCAGCGATCGACCTGAAGGACGCCTACTTTCATGTCTCCATTCTTCCTCGCCACAGACCGTACCTACGGTTTGCTTTCGAGGGGCAGGCATACCAGTACGCGGTTCTCCCTTTCGGGCTAGCCCTGTCTCCTCGCATCTTCACGAAGGTCGTCGAGGCTGCCCTTGTTCCCCTTCGGGAGCACGGGGTTCGCATCCTGAGTTATATCGACGACTGGCTGATCCTAGCTCACTCTCGAGATCAGGTTTGCGAACACAGGGACCTAGTGCTCCGGCACCTAGCTCGTCTGGGCCTTCGGGTCAACTGGGAGAAGAGCAAACTTTTCCCCGTGCAGAGGATCTCTTTTCTCGGTATGGACATCGACTCGGTCGCCATGTCCGCGCAGCTTACGAGCGAGCGCTCACTGCTGACTTGCCTGAGACAACTCGAGTGCAAGAGTGCGGTTCCACTGAAACATTTTCAGAGGCTCCTGGGGCATATGGCATCTGCAGCCGCGGTCACGCCGCTCGGATTGCTTCATATGAGCCCGCTTCAGCTTTGGCTCCGCGACCGAGTCCCGAGGTGGGCATGGCAACAAGGCACGCTCCGAGTACCAGTTACTCCGACCTGCCGTCAGTTCCTCACCCTGTGGTCGAACCTCAGTTTTCTCAGGGCGGGTGTCCCCCTGGAACGAGCTTCCCGGCATGTTGTTGTCTCAACAGATGCCTCCACCACGGGCTGGGGCGCCATGTGCAATGGACATGCCGCTGCGGGCTCCTGGACAGGACCCCAGCGGCTATGGCATGTCAATTGCCTCGAGTTGTTGGCAGTACGTCTTGCCCTGCACCGCTTCCGGGCGTTGCTCCGGGGTCAACACGTGCTAGTCCGTTCAGACAATACCGCCACTGTAGCGTACATCAACCATCAAGGTGGTCTACGCTCTCTCCGTATGTCACAACTCGCCCGCCACCTCCTCCTATGGAGTCAGAAGCATCTGAGGTCGCTTCGAGCCATTTTCATTCCCGGAGCGCTGAACTGTGCAGCCGACGAGCTCTCACGGCTTCAGCCCCTCCCTGGAGAATGGCGACTCCATCCCCAGTTGGTTCAGCTGATTTGGGACCAGTTCGGGGACGCACAGATAGATCTGTTTGCCTCTCACGACTCGACCCATTGCGCCCTGTATTTTTCCCTGACCGAGGGCACGCTCGGCACGTATGCACTGGCGCACAGCTGGCCGCCGGGCCGCAAATATGCGTTTCCCCCAGTAAGCCTTCTTGCACACACCTTGCGCAATGTCAGGGAGGACGAGGAGCTGGTCATTCTGGTCGCGCCGTATTGGCCCAACCTGACCTGGTTCCCCGAACTTGTACTCCTCGCGACAGCACCTCCTTGGCCCATTCCTCTGAGGAAGGACCTTCTTTCTCAGGGACGGGGCACCCTGTGGCACCCTCGCCCCGATCTCTGGAGCCTCCACGTGTGGCTCCTGGACGGCTCGAGGTAGGTTGGAGTACCCTTCCACCAGCGGTGGCGGCTACCATCACTTCCACTAGAGCGTCGTCCACGAGACACGTCTATGCGTTGAAGTGGAACCTCTTCGTCGACTGGTGCTCTTCTCACCGAGAAGACCCCCGGAGATGCTCGATCAGTGTTGTGCTTTCCTTCCTTCAGCAAGGGTTGGAGCGAAGGCTGTCTCCCTCCACCCTTAAGGTCTATGTTGCCGCCATTGCCGCACATCATGACCCGGTCGAAGGTAAGTCGGTAGGGAAGCACGACCTGGTCATCAGGTTCCTGTGAGGAGCGAGGAGACTGAATCCTCCTCGCCCTCCTCTCGTTCCCTCTTGGGACCTCTCAGTGGTTCTAACTGCCCTGAAGAGTGCTCCCTTTGAGCCCCTGCAATCAGTCGAGCTTAAGTTCCTGTCAATGAAGACAGCGCTCCTGGTTGCACTGGCCTCCATCAAGAAGGTAGGGGACCTGCACGCATTCTCCGTCGACGAAGCGTGCCTGGAATTCGGACCGGCCTTCTCTCACGTGATCCTGAGACCCCGGCCCGGATATGTGCCCAAGGTTCCTACCACTCCCTTTCGGGACCAGGTGGTGAACCTGCAAGCGCTGCCCCCGGAGGAGGCAGACCCAGCCTTGGCACTGCTCTGTCCAGTACGCGCTCTTCGCGCCTATGTAGACAGGACGCAGTGTTTCAGGACCTCAGACCAGCTCTTTGTCTGTTATGCTGGGAAGCTGAAGGGAAAGGCTCTCTCCAAGGAAAGGTTGTCTCACTGGATAGTGGACGCCATTGCCTTGGCATACCAGCAGCAAGGTCGACCGTGCCCCCTTGGTGTGACTGCTCACTCCACCCGGAGTGTGGCATCCTCTTGGGCTCTAGCGCATGGCGCCTCGCTAACAGACATCTGCAGAGCTGCAGGCTGGGCGACACCTAACACATTCGCCAGATTCTATAATCTCCGAGTGGAGCCAGTGTCCTCTCATGTACTCGCTTCAACTAGCTAGTACCGGACCCGCTCAGGTGTCTTCGCTTGCCACTCCGCGGACTGGATACGTGCGATATTCTACTCAGGTGAGCTTCTCCGAAAGCCCTGAGCTCCTCCAGCACTCCTGACGTCGGCGCCAGTGTCTCTTGCCTGCGCGTCGGCTAGGTGCCTCCCGTGTGCATGGTCCCTCCCCTGAGCGACCCCCACATGTGTATTTCCACTGTAAGCCTCTCTCGAGCATGTGTCTTTCCCTTGGCAAGCCACCTTGCCACCCCTGGGGTTGAAATATTCCACCTGCGGCTGGACACCCCAGTGTTCTCCATATGTTTCCTTCGGGTCATATGTGTATTCTCTAAGTCCCCCCCTCTCTGGGTTGGCATTAATTGCATACTTCCCCTAGCTTGGGATATGCTTCCCAGTGTACCTTGGTATTCCTGTGTTATATGGAGTCCTTCGTCCAGTCTATGACCGGGATCTCGATTTTCGCAGGGTACTGGAAGACAGCTGAGAAGGTGGCATGATTAGACTGGTAACCCCATTCGTCGTCATCCGACGTAACTCGGAGTGACAACGAAAGGGAACGTCTACGGTTACGTATGTAACCCTCGTTCCCTGAGTAGGGAACGGAGACGTTACGTCTGCCTGCCACTTTCCGCTGTACCGCGGGGATCGCCTGAGCTCAGTCTTGGCTCCTCAGCGAAGAAACATAAACTGCTGTTGCGGACTTCCTCCTTTTATACCCACGAGGTGGGGCGGAGTTACGTCATGCAAATTCCGCAGACCCATGGCATTTCTTTGCCATTGGCTCGTTTTGTAATACTCGAAGTTGATAGGCTTTCTAAGCGAAACCCCATTCGTCGTCATCCGACGTAACGTCTCCGTTCCCTACTCAGGGAACGAGGGTTACATACGTAACCGTAGACGTATTCTGGAACGGGCCGGCCTATGAACTCCTCGTGAGTCTTGAAGCTGATTTCTTTCTGATGAAACTGCAAACTGTCTTCAGTAAAATAAATCTTCAGTTTATTATAATTCTGATTCTTGTCTTAAATTGACTGCACTTCTACTCCTGGTCTTCATTAATCATATCTGGTCCTTGTCTTTAACTCTAAATTCCCTAACACTTTGTTTTATATTTCATTTCATAATCATTTATAATCATTAATCATGTATGTAGTTGTCATTAGATTTATCATTTATTCATATTATCATTATTATAATTATTTGATTTACATGATTTGTTCATTTTGTCATTTAATAATTTTATTATAATTCATTTGTCATTTTATGTTTTTATATTTTATGTTTTTTATTGGCTGCTGATATTTGCACTAACTCAAAATAGTACATTTTCCCAGCGATAAATGCTATTTACACTGTGTAAAAACAGCATTATTTTCTTTGCAATAAGTATAAATAGTTATTAGATGTTTGCTGACTTGCACCTCAGTGTAAATGATCATATTTATTAAAATTATTAAATCGATGCCACCTTGTTGGGACAATAAAGCCCTCCTACACTGATAAACTCTTTATTATTAAACACACGTTAGACACTTTATTTCCACTTTTCGAATATTCTTAATTTTTATTGAAAATAAATGCCTTTCCGATCTGATATGTGATGGAAAAGGGAGTAGAGCGATTTAAACAAGAGTCGATTTGCATTAAAACTTTCTGCCACACATCTTCCATTTTGTCTGGGCCAATCAGACGTCATTTAGCCATTACATCATCATATTTGCCATGTGACTTTATTGTTCATTTGTTTATCAACAAGCTTGTATAACATATGGTGATATTTAAATTTTTGTTTTGTTTCAAATCTACATTTGTAGTGATATTCTCATTTTCTAATAAAGATTTTCAGTTTTTTAACGACATCATGATCATGCACTCTTCATTTACTCTAGAGGACAACACTGTATTTTGGTCAAAGTATATTAGTGGAAATGGGTTGGGTAGTTCAGGAAGTAATCCAACAATGAGTTCCTGTGATTTATTTTTTTTGTTTGTTTTTGTGACCAGCATGACTTTGTGGCCACATTTGTTCCTTTGGCACAATATATAATACTGTAAAAAGTGTTCAGTTCACTATACTTAAAAACAATTAGCAAACCCGTTGCCTTAAAATGATTACGTAAAAAATTAAGTTATGTGAACTTGACAATTCCACATTTCTGACGTTTATTTACTTCATAATTTTAAGTCAACGGGTTTATTCAATTTTTTGAAGTTACAGGATGGATGTAAAGTCACATGAAATAACCAGAAAAAAGTGATGTGTAAATATAAGGGATCTAAGATGAGAAAGAGGACTTCGACTTACTTAGAAAACTGTAATGTCCCCGGGAGGCAATTTGTTGTACAGTACAGGAATATTGACACATAATCCACAACACAAACATTATCCACATGCACAATGTCAAGTCAAGTCAAGTCAAATATATTTATATAGCGCTTTTCACAATACAGATTGTATCAAAGCTGCTTCACAGTATCAATCAAAACAACTTAACAATGTTTGTTTATTACTGGAAAAAAAGACATCCAAGTTTGGTAGAGCTGATCAATGGTATGATTGGTTAATTAATTTGAATATCCCCAACTGAGCAAGCCAAAGGCAACAGTGGCAAAGAACCGAAAAACTCCATCCAGTGACCTAATGGTGTCCTAACACCCCATCAGATGACCCAATGGAGAAAAAAAACCTTGGGAGAACCCAGGCTCAGTCGGGGGCCAGTTCTCCTCTGGCGTTTATGAACTAGAGGCCGAATTTACAGTAACTGTAAGATAAAAAATGAATATGAATGCCTGGCTAAATAGATGCGTCTTCAGTCTAGTTTTAAACTGGGAGAGCGAGTCTGAGCTACGAACAATATCAGGAAGGCTATTCCAGAGCTTCGGAGCTAAATGTGAAAATGCTCTGCCTCCTTTGGTGGATCTGGATATCCTAGGAATGACCAGAAGCCTCGAATCTAGTGATCTTAAAGACAGCGATGGATTGTAAGGCGATAGAAGATCCGTTAAATAGACTGGAGCTAAACCATTTAGAGCTTTATAAGTCAAAAGCAATATCTTGTAATTAATACGGAACTTTATAGGTAACCTATGAAGTGATGATAAAATCGGTGTTATATGATCATATTTTCTTGATCTAGTAAGAACTCTAGCGGCTGCATTTTGGACTAACTGTTGCTTGTTTATTGAAGATGCAGGACAACCAGCTAATAAAGCATTACAGTAATCTAGTCTCGAGGTCATGAATGCATGAACTAACTTTTCTGCATCAGAGACTGATAGCATATTACGTAGCTTAGCAATGTTTCTAAGGTGGAAAAAGGCAGTTTTTGTAACATATGAAATATGCTTTTCAAAAGACAGGTTGCAGTCTAATATAACACCCAGGTCTTTTACTGTAGCGGATAAAGTAACAGGACAATGTCATAAATAAATAAAACTACTTCACATATATTCTCCAGTCATACCCCTCCCTACACTTTATTTGATTGGGTTATTGCCATAGCCAGATATAGTTGTACAGGTCTACCTGTTGATTTCCAATGATTTTTCCAGAGGTTTTAGCAATCTTCCCCAATTTGTTCCTATGGGAGAGTTTTGAATGTCCATACCAGCATACAATACAGTAGCAGAGAATACTCTCAATAAAAGACTTATATAAAAAGAGTCAAAATTTTGTTGTCAACATTAAAATAATTAAGTTTTCTGAGAAAATACAAATGTTGTTGGCCCTTTATAAAACAGCATCAGCACTGATCCCATAATTTATGGTCAATGATAAGACCGAGATACTTGTCCTCCGTCACCATCTCTCTCTCCTCTCCTTTTATCAGAGCCGGAGAGAGTGAGGAGACCCGTGTCTAAAATCAAAGATCAACTCTTTGGTCTTGGACGTATTCAAATGCAACTGAGAGGATTCACACCAGTCAACAAATTCATGCAACACTGGACCGTGTTCAGTTTCATCTGTATTTAGAATGAATAAAAGAAGAAAATCCACTAAAACATCAACACACCATGAAGAAAGATGTCAAAGTTCATGTATTCTCTCACTGCAAGAACATTCACATGCAGAACTTGCACATTTTTACAGAGAATTTTAAACACAGTCATGAGATCAGAAGCATCTCTTCTGAATAAAAGCATAATTTCGACACTGCAAAGAAATATCATTGTGTTAAACAGACCAACGGTAAGTTACGCTGTTCATAGTTTATTATTTTTTAATGCATAATAGCTGGTGAAATGTTATTTTAGTGATATTACTGTGATTATTTATTATATGATAAATATGAATATCCTCCTTTTTGTAGCTAATAATGGGACAGTGCTCAGATCTCGTGTCTTTCTTTAATATTTTTTACCATGTTTGTGTCTGTGAGTTGCATGTATAAAAGTGTTGGTGTTTCTACTGAAAGGAACATGGACACCTCCTCAAACTCTATCCAGACATTAGAGTTTTTGTAGCTCATGGACGAACCAATTGAGTTTAGGAAGACATTTATCATGATGTTAAAGTGGTTGGACTGACACTTTTCTTTGAGCAATATTACAATCTCTTTCAACTAAAAGGGAAGAGCTGCAAAGATACTGTCCTTCAGTGCTGTCAGTGAGAATATCTTTTCTGAAACAGAGCCATTCTACAGAACAAACATGCAGAAACAGTCTCCGCCACTCCATTACATCCATTAGACAGCGCCCTCTTCTGGATGGAGTTCGTCATGAAACAGAGGCGCTGATCACCTCAAATGCCCTGCTAGGCTTTTTCCTCAACATTAAGTGATTCCTTTCTTTTTTTATCTACTGTACTTACTCAAGACATTCCATTAATAAAAAATGGAAGTGAATTTGTTTGAGGTATGTTTCATGAAGCCAGAATGTTTAACTATTAAACAAAATATTTTTGTGTCATATCTGTGGTTTGTTTATTTGCAATAAAGTAAAAAAATCTGGGTGAACATCCTTTAAGTGTGGTGATTCCAGGTCAAGAAAATATGATCATACAACACCAATTTTATCATCTTTACACTGGTTACCTGTTAAGTTCTGTATCATTATTGCTACTGACCTATAAGGGCCTAAATGGTTTATCTCCTGATATTTAACTAATCTTCTATCTACAATCCATCACGCTCTTTAAGATCACAAAAACTCTGGGCTTCTGATATTACCTAAAATCTAAGTCCACTAAAGGAGGGAGAGCGTTTTCACATTTGGCATTGTTAATGGCATCACATTAATGATACTCTTAAACACAAAACTAAAACACCAATAGGTGGCGGCAGATCACCGTCTTAATGAGAGTCATTGAGCCATTAAACGATTCGTTCAAACAGCTGAATCATTCAGTAATGCTTTGAACGTGGTTGTGTGTTGCTTAACTCTGTATCATATTATCATATGTTACAAATATAAGAAATCCACATATTTTTTTACCGCTGTACCCACTGCGCAATGTGACGTCGGAGTGACGTCTTTTCTCTGTAATTTTTGGACGTCCAATTTCGGTCCACTGAAGGGGTTGTTTTGTAACGCCAGGCGACGTCTAGTGCACGTCGTTTGTGGACGTCTTTTCAACATCAAATTTAGACTAATTTTAGACTTCGTTTTTATACAACTTTAGTCCCATGTTTCAAAAGAGTGGAGGACATGTTATCTGTACCATGCATTTACATTTATGCATTTGGCAGACGCTTTCATACAAAGTGACTTACTTTGCATTACACATTTACATTCCTTTCAGTTCTTGTTTTTCCTGGGAATCGAACCCAAGATCTTGGCGTTGCAAGTGCCAACGCTCTACTGTTTGAGCAACAGCATTACACCTTTGTATGCCTCAGTTACCACCTGCTCCTGAGACAATCAAATGGAGTTTTTGGAAAATTATCTTAAATAATTATAAATAATCTGTATTCATATGTATCAATAATGTTGATAACAACAATGTTGATATTTGTAAATAAAAAAATATTGCATAATAATCATGTAAATTTCCTGCACCTGTAATAGACGTCCAAATGAGATCCAAAAAATGTACCCAGTTCAAAGGTCAAATGTTGAACGTCAACATGACGTCCAAGTTGGACGTCCAAATAGTGGACCTAGTTTGGACGTCGAATAGATGTCCAGAATTGGTCATGGACCAACAGACCCAATATACACATGATCTGCATGTCTATCCAACGTCCATTGTTTAGTGGGTATGTTCATTAAGTTTCTTTGTGTGAACTGCGCTCATTTGTTTCCATCTCTCATGAGGCTGTGAGAGCCTCAACAGCACAACCTTGTTCCCGTCAGACAGTCAGCGGCTGTTTGCGGATTCGTTGGCAGTCCGAATGTATTATATGATATTTTTTTAACGATAATAATTAAAACATTAAATTACATTTTAAAATAACAATTAAGTAAAGATCAATAGGCCAAGTTTAGAAAAACATTTATCAAGACTTAAAAAATAATTCTGTATTAAATTTGTAGGTGTGCCAGCTGCCGCTGTGGGTGGGTGGCACCGGCACGCCCGTGGCTACGCCTATGGTTTCGACTGGCACCCTGGAGCGAGAACAATCTCCTGATCAGCACTTTAGTTCAAACTCCCCTTTACTGTGGTTTTTCGAGACGGATGTGTGTTTACCACATTAGTACATTTACAGGATGTCAGAGCAGTCTTGCCACCAGTGTGTGTGTGAGGTAGGTCTACACCCCAGCTTCCAGTTTTTATTTTTTTTTATTATGCTTGCAAACAATATAATACAGAGATGACAATCATGGCATATAATTTTGCAACAAAATTGCAAACATGTCTGTACAAAATATAACAACAATATGTACAATGTCATCTGAACATATAATAAAGTAAGAAGTTAGCAAAATATAACAACAATATCTACAATGTCATCTGAACATATAATAAAGGAAGAAGTTAGCAAAATATAACAACAATATCTACAATGTCATCTGAACATATAATAAAGGAAGAAGTTAGCAAAATATAACAACAATATCTACAATGTCATCTGAACATATAATGTTCTAACATACACCTTCTGGTGCTACTTGGACACGTCATCAGTGATGAACCCGGGGTCAAAAGGTGTTTCGGGTCTTTAATCAACAGACACCCTCGCCCGGGCGACCCAGCCGGGAGTGATCAGTCCCCGGCCTGTGTCCAAGTGGCGTGCTACTCCACGGATCCCCCCTCTTGATCCACAGCCATCGTGAGGCTTTTTCGGCAGCCTCAGAGATGTTCTTTATGGCTCGCCTGCACAGTTGTCCTTTAACTCCAAGGAGTTTGAGTGTTCGGGGTAACGACTGTCCTGCAAAGCCCCGGCAACCGACCTCCACTGGCTCATTGCGTGTTTTCCAGCCGCCGCTCCTGCACTCCTCCACCAGCTCTACATATTTGGCTCTCTTGCGCTCATTTGCCTCCTCCAATCTGTCTTCCCAGGGGACAGTAAGTTCCACTATGACCACCTGCCTGGTTGACTCCGATGTAATCACCACGTCTGGGAGGAGTGAAGTGGCCGTGATGTGATTCGGGAACTTGAGCTGCCTTCCAAGGTCCACTTGAAGGTGCCAGTCTCTTGCATTGGCAAGGAGCCCGCCTGGGGAGCGTGGCTGCTGATGTGCCTTCTCTCCAGCTCTGACAAAGGATATGGTTTGCTTGGAGGGCTGCTGACTCTTACTGCTCTGAATTGCTGTGGTGATAATATCCGCAAGAGCCCTGAGGACCTGGTCATGTCGCCAGCGATACCGCCCATCCCCCAAAGCCTTTGGACAGCAGCTGAGGATGTGCTCCAGTGTGCCACCCCTTTGGCACAGTTGGCATGTTGGTAAGTCTACCAGGCCCCAGCGGTGTAGGTAGAAGATCGTACACCGAACGGATCTGGAACTTGATGCGCTGTGGTTCAGAGCTCCACAGCTCTGCCCAGGTGATCTTGTGCTGCTCTGCGTTCTCCCACCTAGTCCAGGCGCCTTGCTGTTTCATACCGACCATCTTGGTCATGCGGTCCTCCTCCACCTCTGCCCGCACCTCGTCCAGCACCAACTGACGCTTCTCCCTCCCTCTTGATTTGTCATAGCGTGGCTTAGGGAAACTACCCAGGCCTGCCCGTCCCACTGCCACGTTGCCAACCAAGACACCATGCCTCAGCTGAGCCTCCGCTCTATCCACCGCTTCCTGTGCCTTCCACTTCCTTCCCGTCTTAACACAGATTCCAGCTGAGGAGACTTTGGCATCGGAGGAATCTCGGTACATGATGACCTCCCGGGCACGTGTGACCTTGAATTCCTCGGACAAGCTGCTGATGGGAAGTTGCAACTTGGTGGAATGGCCATAGAGGGCGATGTTACTCAGGGACCGTGGGAGTTCTAACCACTTCCTGAGGAACTGACTGATGGTTCTCTCCAGTGCTTCTACCGTTGTCATGGGTACCTCGTATATGAGAAGGGGCCAGAGAAGCCTTGGTAGGATTCCGTGTTGGTACATCCAGGTTTTATACTTTCCTGGAAGCCCCGACTTGTCGACTGCCGTGAGCCAGTTAGTCATGTCGCTTCTGGTTTGTTGGAGCGCGGTTGTGTCCTTCAGCGCGCTGTCAAAGATCTTCCCCAAGCTCTTGACTGGTCTTTCTGTTACTGAAGGAATTTGTGTCCCCTCCAAGTTAAAGCGGAACCTATCGGCCACTTTGCCTTTCTTTAAAACCAGGGACCTGGACTTGGCTGGCTTAAAACTCATCCTTGCCCATAGGATGAAGCGTTGGAGCCCCTGAAGAAGCCATCTACACCCGGGAACTGAAGCTGCTGTCACAGTAAGGTCGTCCATGAAGGCTCTTATGGGTGGCTGCCGAGTACCAGATCTAGACATGGGGCCTCTACATTCCACCTCTGCTGATTTGACGATCATGTTCATGGCTAGAGCGAAAAGTGGTACGGAAATTGTACAGCAGGTGATAATACCCTTCTCTAGCCGTTGCCAGGCAGATGTTACCGTTCCTGATGAAACTCTCAATCTGAAACTATTGTAGTAGTCCAGAATAAGGTTGCGGATCGTCTCTGGCACATGATGTCTTGTCAGTGCTTCTTTGACCAGCTTGTGGGGAATAGACCCGTAGGCATTGGTAAGATCCAGCCAGAGTACGGCAAGGTCTCCTCTGTTCTCCTTTGCCTCCCGGATCAACTGGCTCACCACTCCTGTGTGCTCTAAGCATCCAGGTACTCCTGGGACTCCCCCCTTTTGCACTGAGGTGTCTATATACCCGTTCTTCAAGAGGAACTCCATTAGCCGTTGTGACACGATCTTGAAGAAGATTTTCCCTTCGACACAGAGCAGCGAGATTATGCGAAACTGCTCGATGGTACTTGCATTCTCTTCTTTGGGTATCCAGATCCTCTCTGCAGATCTCCATTGGGAAGCCACCTTCCCTCTCTGCCAGAACACCTTCAGGATTTTCCAGAGTCGTAAAAGGAGCCTTGGGCACTGTTTATAGACCTTATAAGGTATTCCGCTGGGACCAGGAGTGGAGTTTGATCTTGCTGCCATTACCGCATCCTTTACTTCTTTCAAGGTGGGCCCGGAGATGTTGAACTGGGCCGCTGGTTCTGGAGGTTCGATGAGCTTCTCGCAGGGACCGAGGTCTTGCTCCCTAGCAGAGTCACTGAATGTGATACTGAGGTGGTGGTTCATTTCCTCTGCCGAGCACGTGAGGTTGCCGGTTTTCTTCTGACCCAGGAGTCTCTTAGTGAAGCCAAAGGGATTTGAGATGAATGCCTTACGCTTGCGGGCTCGCTCCTTCCACTTTTTTCTATGCCACTCAGCCCGAGTGGCATAGAATGCCACTCTCTATGTGGCATAGAATGCCACATTCTATGCCACTCACCCCTAACTTCTTCCTATAATAAAGGAAGAAGTTAGCAAATATCTAAAGACAAAGAAAACAAAGAACTTCGTTTTAGAACTAACTAAAACAAAAACAAAAACCATGAGAAATAGATGATAGATATTATTTTATACATAATTTAGAGTAGGCCTACACAAATTAAACAATTGCTTTTTACTGAGGATGAAATAGTGTTAAGGTACATTTTGAATTCTTTAAAAAAAACAATAAAAATGGGTTTGTTGTTGGTGAATTTACATTTATGGATATAAAATTTGCCAATAAAATAAATTAAATTAGTAACAAAGCAGGCTTTTTTTTTAGTGGGGTCAGAATCAAAGTATCCAAAAATAATGTCTTTAAAGGTTACTGATATATCTTGCTGGATATTATCTTTAATAAATATGTCAATATTTGTCCATAGTTGTTCAGTATAGAAACATGACCAAAATAAATTATAAACAGTTTCTGTGAACTTGGCAGAATGAGCATCTTGTGTCAATATTACTTTTATATTTAATCATAAAATATTTAACAGGATAAAATTTATTTATTATTTTGAAGGATACTTCTTTTACTTTATTAGTTAGAAAATATTTTTGTTGTAGAGACCAAATCTTTTTCCAATTTAAATTTTTAAATAAATTATTCCAGTAAGAGATTGCAGGAGAAACAGAAATTATATAAGAAAAAGGGATCTAACTTTATTGTTTTATCTTTTTTTCCTGAAAAACATATTTTACTTATTGGAGTTTCAGTTGGCTCAGGAAAAGTAGTAATTATAGTTGGAGAGTGAATGCAGTTTTTAAAGAGGATACATATTCCTGATGGTATTGCTCCCATAACTATGGCAAACTCTTTGGGAGTAACTGGCATATTGTATTCAGATTCAAATTCTTCCTTTAATAGATAGATCCATTTGAAGCCAGCAATACGTTTTTTCTTTGTTTTAGCAATAATCGGGTTGAAATTAGTTGCACATTTTTATCTTTAGTTATTTCTATACCAAGATATTTTACAGTGCTTTTAACAGCTATGGCACATATTGAAGAAACACTACAATTTTTAATGGGAAATAATTCACATTTAACATTATTCAGACTTAGACCAAAGCTTTAGAGAATGATTGAAGGATATTTAAGGCTATAGGGATTTGAAAAGAGTCTTCTAAAGACAACGCTGTGTCGTCAGCTAATTGACTAATGATTCATTTTGTAGTTCCAACAGTGATGTCTTTTAGGTTGCTCCTTGTAATATGCAAATTCAGCTTCTAGTTTTGCCTTGTCCAAATACCCACACACTTGTGGTCATGGCCACTTGAGAGCGTATCCCATCATGCATTATGTTCGGGAACTCATGTGCCCTGAAATCGCGAGATGTCGAGGAAAACATTCCACTGTAATTTAAATTGATTAGATACAAATAATTTGGTAGTAAAAACATAAAGTGTTGCACATTTTATCGGTGCAAAGATGAGTATGGTATGTGGCCCTATTTTGTACAACATTTGCAACTGTTTTTGTAACTTAATTAGAAGCACCACAATTTTAAATTTACTTAAGTGTCTTCTGTTAGTTACATAGTGACCACTGAACAGAAGTTTACTTTGAAATGCAAAGCTCTGTAAACACTTGCATTTTTGCAAGACTATAAATGTGTCCCATAGAGTAATCAAAAGTTCTACACACACTTGCAGTCTTTACGCCTACTTGAACACTTGGATGAAATACGTCATGCAAGTAGACAAGTGGTCAAGTGCAAAGAGCGCAAGTGTGGGTATTTAGACAATGCATTTATCTCAGAAACATGATACGAAGTCCGGTTCTTTTCTGCGAACCGGTTCTTTCGGATTCGGACAGTTTGTTTCAATGAACCGGTTCACCAGTTCTATTACGTCCTCATGTAAAGAGATCCGTTCTATCATTCCGGCGGATAAAAATAAAATACATTCAAATAAAGTAATTTGTAATCATAACTTCAGTTAAATATGGTAATCATCGTCATCATCATCATCTTGGAAAGGTTTCTTACATTTAGCTACTTTATGCACATGAACCCAGGCACTGATGTTCTGAGTCTTGATCAACTTTTTACAGAAACCAGGATCCAGCTCATAAAGTTTAAAATATAGGCTAACATGCATACACAATAGTAAAATACATTTAGACCTAGGCCTACATGTTTTGACTGAACAGTTGTTGCATGTTCATCATGTTAAAATGTTTGCATAGTAGACTACGTTCTATTTGTTACTAAATAAACTTCGCCAAATTCGGCCAAGTCCTCGGTTCACCCGTGCTCATTGTTGCAGCACAGCATCACTTGTGTAAAAGAAAGTTTGGTTCAGAGATGGTGCTATCGCGCATGCTCAGTATCTCTAACACAGTCTCATCCCAAGACGTCTTGGGACGTCTTTTGCCCATACGTCAATATCCGCCTTTTTAGGGTAGAAACAGTTCTCGGTTCTGTACTGGTGGTGATTCGTGAACTGCTGCAACAACAGTTCTTGACTGGAGAACCGCTGTAGCAGTGTGTGTGCTGAGCTGAGAACTGCATATACAGTCGACAAAACTAAAAAGTCAGAGCATGTCTCCAGTATGTTTAATTTCTACTGTTTGATTAACATAGGCTATTATAAACATACTTTGCACCCTTAAACCATTGGCAAAAGTTTACATCAAAGATGTATATCAACTTAGAAATAATGAAATAAGCTGTTCCTGAAAATGTTTTATAATAATAAATGTTTAATCGGACAGTTTTATAATCCATTCATAGGGCTTTATTTTAATGATCTTAGCGCATATAGTCTAAAGCGTAGGGCGCAAGTGCACTTAGGGCTCGTCCGAATAATTTAATGACGGGAAAATGGTCTGCGTTCCCGGCGCATGGTCTAAAAGGGTTAGGCCTATCTCTATTCTCTTAATGAGTAATGGGTGTTTTTTGTCTCTATTCTCTTAATGAGTAATGCGTGTGCTTTGTCTCTATTCTCTTGGGTGTGTTTTGGGCGTGAAATAAACTCATCTCCCATTCCCTTTAACCTTAAAAGCCAGTTGCGCTCTCGCCATGGCGGATTCGCTATTTACATGACGGAATTTGCAAGCGAAAAACTGAACACCTTGAACTGAACTGATCTGCTCGTGCGTGAGGTTAAAGCTGTGTGTGTGTGTGTGTGTGTGTGTGTGTGTGAGAGAGAGAGAGAGAGAGAGAGAGAGAGAGAGAGAGGTTAAAGCACAAGCAGATCATCTATGGCAGGGGTTTTAAACTTTTTGTGTGTGTGGTGGACCACTATTTATAATCAGAGAGAGGTTAAAGCACAAGCAGATCATCTATGGCAGGGGTTTTAAACTTTTTGTGTGTGTGGTGGACCACTATTTATAATCAAGAATTTTCGTTGACCACCTCATAATACACATTAGCTTACTAGCACTAAAACTATAACTGGTCATCACATTAGTACAACAGGCTTGTTAAAAGAAAGTTTAGTGCACACAATGGCTGCCACATATTTCATTTATTTATTTACTCAAGCGCCAAGGGCATAATCATGTTCATTTGAACAACAGGCTTATTTCCATAGCAATGGAGTATGAAATATATACAGTATAAGAACACTTGGATAAAGTCAACATTTCAAGACCTTTGACGATTTCAGGGTATTATTAATCTTCAGAGTTTCACAAGTCCTCGAAAAGTAGGCTTGAGTTTGTCCACTTAACAGCTCCTTGACTTCAATTTAACATCAATATGACATCAAACATTGATGTCAAAATGACGTCACGAAATAGGTCAAAAATGAAAGTCATATTGACGCCAAAGTGTCGATGTCAATTTGATGTCAAAATTTTGACCTCTGCTGATGTTATTTTGATGTCATGCTTTGTTGGCATTTGATGTCAATTCAACATTTATTTGATGTCATGATGTTGATGTCATTACAATGTCAAGCTTTGTTAGCATTTGATGTCAATTCTACATCTATTTGACGTTAGGATGTCATGATGTTGATGTCATTTTAGTGCTATTTTGATATCATTCAATATCAATTTGATATCAATTCAACATAAATGTGACATCAAACATTGACTATTTTTCAACAGTGTCTGAAGCAGTGTTAAAGTTAATGAGCTAATTACGTGATTAATTGAGTGATGATTGGCCATTATTGAAGAGACCTGATGTTAACAAGCAGAATCACTGAAGGAGAAAATTAAATGTTAAGCCACCATTATGGTGATCAGTGTGTTTGCTTTAGTTGGGCATATTAACTAATAGTTTAGTTAAACTATTAATATTTCTATTTTGTTTGGCTGATGTAATTGAGTAATAACTGCCAGATGAACATTGAGGAAAGGTGATCAGGTGGTGTTGGTTATGTTTTGACATAATCATCAAATAATATAATAATATAATATAATAATAATCATCAAAGTCATTTAGAGTGTCTTTTGTCACGGTATACTATTCCTTTTTGTATATTTATGTTGTTGTACGAGTGCACGTGTGTAGTGGGCGTGATTGTAAGTCATTACCTGATCCGTTCCAGCTGTTCATCATATCATCACCAGCTGCAGCTCATCTCATCACCCTATATATACTCACCGTTGTTCTACCCTCTTTGTCAGATCGTTGTTTGATGTCTCCTGTGTCGGCGTTCCAGTCCTGTCTTCCTGCTTTCCAGTCTTCGTGTTTCCTGTGGATTCGTCGTGTTTGCGTGTGGTTGAATTCTCTGTTGATTTTGATCTTACATATAAGTGTTATACATCATTCGATCCTGTTAAGTGTCTATTTTTGTTGTGTATACTCACAATAAAAAAAGAAAGTGTGTGTTCAGACATATTGTTTGCGAGTTGCTATTTTGAGGAACTGAAATAGACTGACCCATTGACCAACTGAAACCTGGTCTAAAGTTTTTTTTTTTTGTTGTACTCTGTGTTTTTCCACGCAGGAACCAGGGTCTAAATGAAGTTCCAGGTAAATATTTCCCCCTCTGAAAGTCCCTGATTGTGAGGTACTTTTTCAAAGTTCAGGTACTTTTGGGGGTGGGACTTGGGCGCTGAACATGCTGATTGATTGAGTTCGTGCTGCATTTTGATGCAGAATTTCAATTCAACCACCATTTTTTTAAATCTGTTGCGTGCAGTAAGAGTTGTTTGCTATTCAAATCAACAATGGAGTTTTAAAAATACGGCCGATGGAGCGATGACGAGGTTCAGGCATTATTAAGCTTAAATACAGAGAATGAAATCCAGCGGGAACTGTAAAGTAGTGTGCAGTCCTACGTCACCGGATTAATTTGCCTAATCTTCCCCGTACTTTAGACCGCGGTGGAAACACAGACAGCATCAGTCTGGCCCTGTAGCTAAATCCAGATTCGCTGCTGTTAAGTGCTCCAGACTGCTACCAAAGGTTGCATTTTGCGACCATTTTCCTGCCGGTGCGACCACAACGTTGCCCAGCATCGAATGACACACGAAATGAAGGTGGAACAAAACTGCGCTACTCATTTGGACCAATAATAGACAGCTACTCACCACGCCAGTCACGGGCCGATCTCGATCACATAATACAGTTAATACAGTCACGACAGGCGTAAGCAGGTAAGCAGGGTACGCGGTTGCTTACGGGCCCGGACCAATCAGGGGTCCGCGTGACTGGAAGATATTGATTGACAGCCGGGGCCCCCTACCATTTTACTACTTTTAGTCTGATCGCATTTTACTTTATCGCAAATTTATTTGAATTAATAATGACAAAAAAAACATATTTTACTGATCATTGAATACATGTGTGAAACGAACAATGATGGATTTTGGTGTAATTGGTTTGGAATTGGGACTGGGGAATCCCCGGGTCGGTGAGTGAACATGCATATTCTCACAGAGGAAAGCCCGGAAAATGCCGCTATAATGTAAGTGAGCATCTTTTTTTTATGTATTTGGACCCAGGCCTATGTGTGTGTGTCATAGCAGTGAGTAACAATGTGTTATGGTGTGCCGTCACCAGCAGTGTTTTTTCATGTGTTTTGGTGCGCATTCACCAGTGATTTTTTTTGTTTGTTTGTTTTTTGGTGCGCGTAGGCTACTCCTGATTTTGTCAGTCATCTCATCTCTTATATGCTGTGTCTCTATGATCCTATCCTGTCCTATTCATGGTAGCAACTCGTGGACATTGTCTTATTACATGCTGTAGTAGGTTAGCCTGACGTCGTCATACTCAGATTCTAGTCAGAATGTGAATCTGAAACTGCTCCATTGGGCTGTGATTATGGGGCGTGTGTCAACCGAACCAGGAAATAAAAGGCCTCTGCACTCAATTAGATAGACCTAGAACCAATCAGACCAACAGAGTAAGTGACGTATGTTGAGAGATAGATTAAAGTTGATAGATTAAACTTTTTCCGAATCCCGTAGGAAGGACGGCAAAAACATCTTTCCCATTGACAAATGCTTTGATCGCGGTTCTCGGTTCCTCTTCTAAAATTAATGCGCTGTCTATATCTTCTATAACACACGCGATAGCGGAATATACACAACTCAATTCTCCAGCGGCAGCCATGAATTCAACCCAAGCGCTCTGATGACGTGGATGGTTACGTTACCGTTGCTCTGCTCACATAGATACGATGGATACGATGTCTATGGTTGCTCATCTGTCCATCATCGTATAAAGCCCGCCCTGACAATTTGATTGGTCCAAACAATTTTTGTTCTGGCATAATAGCTCCTCAATGGATCGAGTCCAGACCGAACTTCCCAACCTAAAAATTTTGTGGGCGGGGTTCGGCCTGGCATCCAGGCTAGTAGTAGGGCCCCCGCCTTAATAATCCTGCATAAGGGCCCGGTGTTGGTTCGTTACCCACTGACAGTCACGTTATATCAGTAAAACAGTTATTGTGTGGCTAAATGTGAATGATTGCATTTCAAGCTAATTTAAGGAGTGCCCCTAAATGTTCTTCTTGCACTCCTAAAATTTCAGTCTGGGGTCGCAGTGCTCCTAGTAAATAAAAGTTAGTCTAGAGCCCTGCCGCTGTTCTTCATAGAGCTGACCAAACCCTGACACATCTACACAGGTACTGTCACCCTCAAAGCAGTTTAAAACAGCACCTGAACAGAGGAGAGTGTTGTGCCCATTTCCTGAGCCAGTGCCCCACCTTCCAGAAATTCAGTAACGAGGAAATGATAAAATGGATTAAAGACAACAACCGTTGCTGAAAATGTGGACGGTCATACGTGGACGTATCTTCTGATGTTGGGGTTTTGTTGCTGGCTTTCGCTTGCTGGTTGCTTGAATGCTCTCTCTCTCTCCAACGCACACTATTTCTACATGAAATCACATGTTGGTTCTACTTGCATTAACATATTTCCTGTGTGCTTTAATTGTTACATTACTTGCGTCAACAGCATTATTGTCCTGCGTCAACATCTTTTCTGTTTGCGTCAATTGCATTAGCAGTGACCACATTTTTTAATGTACATTTCATCAGATTTTTCATCAGATCAGTCTTTATGTTTGGTACAATGCTCTTGTGCCCAGCACCCATTTACCCACACACATGCAACGTACATCATCTCTACAGGATGTGGTCTATGACAGTGCAAAGACTTATATGTTTTTGTCACCTTATGTGAACCTGGACACTAGAGAATTTCCAAGATCCTTAATTTTCAGATTATTATTATATATTTTCTTATAATATAAATCTTTATCTGATTGTTTAGAAGAGAACACACCATTTCACTTGAAGCATGGTTGATTCATGTATAAATTATTAATTTATCCCTATACACTCTAAAAAATGCTGGGTTATTTTAACCCAACTTTGGGTCAAATATGGACAAACCCAATGGCTGGGTTACATTTTTAAGTTCAATTTTGAACCCAACGTTTGGGTTTGTCCATATTTGACCCAAAATTGTGTTAAAACAACCCAGCATTTTTAAGAGTGTAGTGGATGCATGTGAGCAGGGCTCAACATAAAAAAAATCCCCACTGGCCCCCAGGGCCAGTAGAGTTTTACTGGCCCCTTCTATATTTTTACTGGCCCTGAAAGAAATAGAAGGAAAAGCACTTTTCCATTAAACTGTATTTATTGTATACATTTGGATGAATTTTTCTTGTCCCCTCACAATGACAGTAAACTAATTATTACATTACATGAGTGATGAGTAACGTTAAATAGGCCTATTTTCACTTCAAAATGGTGAAATTAGACAAAAGTATATTAGTTTGCCTGATTATTTTTGTCATTCATTTAACATTTATGGAAGGATATTGAAACAAATATAGGGAATGTAATGTAGGCTATGCAATATATTATGTGCAAAAAGGTGGTTAAAATCACATTACATTCTAACATTGTAACATAACAATCTAAAAACTAAAATAATGATTTTGTTTTTAAAATGACTAAAGGCTAAACTAAAAATGAAAATAAAAACAAAAGCATAAACTAATTATATTAGCCTGCATTTGATTACCCCATTATAATGGTCAATTTCATAAAAACATACTTGTAGGTTTAAAATTCCACATATGGCACATTTATTGTCTCCAACAACAAATATTTTAGCAATATATTTTAGTCAGAATTATTGCGCTAATATTCTATTGTGCTTGTCTGTTTGGCGCGCGTGCCCGCGGCGGCGCTCATTTACGGAAGCTTGAATTTTAGCGGAGATTCACTTGCAGAAGCTCGTACTCTCCTGACAGTGAAATGGACATATTTGTTTGACTTTCTAACATTTACAGATGGAGAATATACCTGTGAAATGTAAGTTAAGCACTGAGGAAAGCACCACGTCTCAAACGCATTAAACAGCGCAAGTATTTATCTGTCAGTCAGCAACAGTATCTGTCAGAGCATCTGACAGGGCAAGCTGCTTTAAACTTGTTAACTAGGCTATATCTTACCAGTTATTTTGAAGCGTATAATATAAGCTTGTGTCATGTTTAGGACAAATTGTACTATGTTCTTTCACTGCAGGAGCTCAGACTGTGTCCTCCGCTATTTTTCAGATGTGCTCGTATCAAACTACTGTATCGATAAATGGTATTGCCTCATTCCATATCGTTTAAAAAAATAGATATATTGTATAAACTCGATATACCGCCCAGCCCTACCAGAGCCCGTCTAACGGAGAGCCTTGGCACTTCCTATTAGCCCCATTGTATATCATCTTGGTTGCAGTTCCATTAGAATTCCACTGGAGGTGATCGCGGGCGAGTGCAGAATGAATGGGAGTCTATGGAGCTAGACGGCTAAATGTATCCCTTTCTCATGCTTGTAGTTGAATCAACGTAGATTTTATTGTTGATTCCGCAAGTTCAATATAGATTATAGTCCAAAAGTCGAATGAACGAGTACTTATGTCCTTTCGATTTCTTGCAGGTTAGGTCGTTGTTGGCCGGAACACGCTAGCATTCTGCTATTATGTGACGTCATCACATTTTTGAAAGGATTTTTAGAACAGATAAGTTCTAAGAAAAGATAAGAAACCCCATAGACTCCCATTCATTCTGCACTCGCCTGCGAGCGCCCCCGCATGGACAGAGACGTGTTACTGCAGCCAGTCCAGAAACCGGAAGTAACCAGACAGTGCCAATTCTCTTCTATTAGAAATTCTCTGGCCCTACTAGGAATGTCCTCTTTCTCATATCAGCCTCGTAGTTCTTTGATATTTTAACACGTTATAAATAACCAAAAGTAACATTGACGAGCTTGCGCCACTGTGTATGACTTTTGCTGATGGCCAGTGACTGGCCAATCAACTAGCCTGACATACTCCTTTACTGGCCCCGGGCCATCGGGCCATTGCTTATGTCGAGTCCTGCATGTGAGCTCTTGTGATTCAAATCAACCGTTTTTATTTGGAATAAAAAAAAAAAAGGCAATTATTTTATATGGAGGAAAAATTATATTATTGACACAATATTTTAGTTTGTCTCGGATATTTTTTTAGTTAGATCAGATAACATTTTAAGCTTTCATATGGTCATGTTAAAAACGTGCCCCTCACATGTTACAACATGCCCCACCGAATCAAATATGTGTGGGACTGAACAATATTCCTGTCATCTTCTGTTCGGGTTGCGCAATCACTGGTTTATTACATAGAATGTAAAAAATATAGACGTAGTGTCCATGACGTCACCCGTAGGTTTCTGAAGAGCGTTTTTGAAGCCTAAAGTGGGCGGAGTCGGCCGTCGCCATCTTGGCAGTGCGTCACTCCCGGATAAACGAAAATGGGCAAAAAGGCGGGACGTGGGTGGAGTTGAGGTGCCTGGATGCTGAAACTACGCCCGCCTAGCTCGACGTGATCGAGTTTGCTCAGGCTAAAGCCCAATTTATACTTCTGCGTCGAACTCACGCTGTAGCTATGTCGTAGGCTGTGTGTAGCGTGCGTACCCTGACGTGTACCTCTCCAAAAATGTAACACTACGTCAATTCTACGCGGACGCAAGTGCTGTGATTGGTCTGCTAGAACCGCTCCCTCGGGGTTCACATGCTACCTCTGCATGTGTTATTGCACGTTAATGCGAACAACGACGCAGAAGTATAAATGAAAATTAACGCTAAGTCTACAGCGTAGAGGCTCCGGCGTAGGACCGACGCAGAAGTATAAATTGGGCTTAAGGAGCTAATGTGCTACTGGCCTCGCGCTAAAGTGACAGCTGACTTGAGGAAGTAGGCCTAAAGCCAATAGTTAAAGTTCATGTTTTTGCGCTTCGAAATACTATAATAGTTAAAAGACATAACTAAACGTGTGTATTGTGATGAATTATTATTCTGCTAGATAAAAATGTATTATCGTGCAGTAATATTTGCTCTGAGCGTGTGTGACAGTGATTCATGCACATACATGTCAGTCATCCCGGCATCGCACGTCAAGTTCGTAGAGAGCTTTATCAATTGTCTCTGGCTTTATTCAGTCCATTTTAAATTCTGATAGATATTACCTAAGAAGTTCAAGTAATGCATTAGAAATCCACGCTCATTTAAGGGACGAAGAGAAAGCACTGACACCTGCAGGATTTCATCTGACGGTACTTTTTATTTAACACTAAAAAGTTAAATAAGCATATTATAGTCTATCTGTTCCGTAATATCAACGGCACCGCAGAACGAGTGTGGCCTCTATATCTTAGAACTCCAAAAAGCAACGATATTGTCAGACATCCATGAGTGCATGTTCACAGAGGAAAACAACTGAAGAACAGCGCTGGTTGTTCTCTCGACACTCGACAACGACGGAATCCAACGGCGTGGGCGAAGGTATCAGGCGTGTATTAAATTTTATGAAATAATCCCGAAAGAAGTATAAACACGGCAGAGATGGCGAGTTCAGCAGCTGGAATCAGCTGAGGTGACGTGATGGCTAACAGAGAGCAGACAAACGGCTAGTAACAGCAGCGGCAATCCACCTGTCACTCAAGTGGCCACGCCCTTGATTATGCAGCATTTTAAGGCTTAATATAATTTAAATGGACGAGTTCTAAAAAAATTGACCCCCCTCACAGTAGTCATGAAGGGCAAAATTAGCTGTATAGACCAAAACAACTTTAGACACCAGGCTGTAAACATATTGTTTTCTGCTGTAAAGTTGGGCAATTTAACATGGGGGAGATACAGATTTGACTCACTTTTGCGGCCAGGCGATGAATTGCAGTTTAATTCACTTCCGTATTGGTTTCAAGAGAGAGACAGGGAGGTTCCCGCTTGGTTTATAAGCGTGAGTGGGTTAACCGGTTTCACTTTCAAACCTTTACAATCCTCAAACACCAGCAGCGGTCTGAAACAGAGCTGAATACTACAAATATGGCTAAAATTAAAGAAAGAATTTGTAATCTGGAAGAAAAAACAGAAGAGCTTGAACAAAAAACAGATGAGTTTGAACAAAATCTGGAAAATACATCAAATGATCTTGAATCAAGAATAGAAGATCTTGAAACAAGACTTAATAACCTGGAGGAAAGATTTCCACTTGAAACTGAAGAGTCAGGCAGTGAAGATGAAGAAGCTGAAGAAGATGAAGATGAAGAAGATGAAGAAGAAGAAGATGAAGAAGACAGTAAAGAAGTTGAAGAAGACAGTAAAGAAGTTGAAGAAGACAGTAAAGAAGTTGAAGAAGACAGTAAAGAAGTTGAAGAAGACAGTAAAGAAGTTGAAGAAGACAGTAAAGAAGTTGAAGTGAAGAAGTTGAAGAAGAGACTTAATGTTGAAGAAGACGGTGAAGAAGTTGAAGTGAAGAAGTTGAAGAAGTGCTGCTAAAACATGAGGTACAACCTTCACATTCTTTTAAAATAGAAAATATTGTAGAAATTATTTAAAATGTCAAAACGTAATAATAAAATAATTTAAAAATGTGAGTTGAGTGGTGTTTGGTCCACTTCCATCTTTGAAAAAACAATAAAATTTTAGCCTACTTTTTAACTTAACAATACTGTCGTTTTTTTTTGGTTAATGTTTATTAATTGTATCAAACAAATAATGAAAACGATGCCAACGAGCCTCTCCCAGAACTTTAGCTGAATAAACATTTAGAAAACTCATATTATGTACCTCTAATAAGACTTATACAAATGCAAACTGTCCTAAACAGGGTTTGAAATGAACATCCGCCATGACCCGCCAAATTCGGGTGAACATCCGCCATAGCTTAACGCAGATCAGCCACTAGCCAATTTGTCGGGCCATGCTTCATTTATTGTGTTCTATCACTTTGCATCGATATCAGAGCCCTTTCCCTAAAAGTATTATCAAACATTAGCAAAACAATGCATAAAGATGGTTGCACACTGAGCAGTGCCACGTCTTTAAAATTCAAAAGTTTAAAATTCAAAAGTCAATCAAGATGTTGATGACACGGTGTGCCTAAAAAAATCAAGCCAAATTTATATTTGAATGGTATCCACGAACAGTGATAAAGCTGTAAAAGCAATACAATAGGACTAATTCAGAATTAGATTTAACAATAAATAGATTAAAAATAAAAATTCTGATCATTTTGTTTTAGCTATAGAACTTCTGAATGGCCGTGACTTACTCTACATATTTACTTAGCCAAATTGGCTGTTGAGTGAAAACGTAAATTTCAAACCCTGGTCCCAAATATACTAACATGAGTCAAAAAAACTGTTTATGAATATTATTTGTGTAATGGGGTGTGGTTCAGAAATAAATGCAGTTAATAGGCTACTCCATTTGCAGTGCGCAACTGATCCGCTAGTGTATACCACAAACTACATGTATTCATTATTTTTTATTAAAAATCGAAAAGTTGTTACTGAACATTTTTTGTCAGAATTGCACTTCTCTTTGTACACAATTATACAATATTTCATTGACTTATTATATGTTTAAACACACTAAATTAAAACAACGTATTATTCAATGCATTACTAAAGATGCATATTAACTTGCTCAAGCAAATGGCAACACAATTTAAATGTACTTTTCTTATGTTAAAATCACAAATATTAAATGAAATAATAAATTAAAACTTTGACAAAAACGGCTGACTCTCATGCCTTTTTTTTAGCATTTCTTAGCTTTATATTAAAAGTCCTGCTGGTCGTACAGAAATTTATGTTTCTCCACTTCAACAACTAACCGAGTTTCATGCATTGCGTGGCCTTTTTGATGCATGCACCACCAGCCTGTGTGTCACGTGATCATCACTTTCTGCGAGATTCAAGGCCCATGCCCACACATGAATTCATGTAACACAGTTTTAATTCATCATTTAACAGCAGCTGTTCTGTTTTCCTGAGAATTGATTCAGACACATGAAATCATGAGATATAAAAGCAGTTTTTCTTTTCCACACAGATGCAGTTTACAACTGACAAGAACCCTCAAAGACCTCAAGTTTTTGACTGATTTATGTAAACCAGACCAAATATGAGTTCTTTGTATTTCTCATCTGTCATATTCAAATTGGACAACTGTGATCAACTACACTTTTAACACAATAACCTGTTGTGTACATGTTGTCACACTTTATATGTCGTCACAGTGAAACCATTAAACTATGTCAGTGTGTTTGTGTGTTCATTTGTTTACCCAAACGCATAAACCTGCTAGTTAAAACCTTTTTTTTTCCTTTTTTTTTTTACCGAGACTTTCTAGCTCGGTCTATTTTGTAGTTGTGCTTATGTTTACAGGTTCCTTGTAATGTCTTTTGATAGTGACAATCCATGTCAACAAAAATGTCACCTTGTTAGAACGTTATACATGCAGAATTTGCACATTTACAAATGGTTTCAGAGAAGTAATATATTAAGGGATTTTTTTAATATAGTGAATAATGGATATACATTTCTCTAGTTTACACAATCACTAATATATATATATATATATATATATATATATATATATATATATATATATATATATATATATATATATATATATATATATATATATATATATATATATATATATATATTAATCCTTATCTATGAATCATGAACTACTGGAGCAGTCATGTTAATTCATTGGTCAAAAAGAGTAGAAACCCCTGAAGAACAGGAAGTGCTTTGAAACAGGAAGTGCTTACAGAGAAACTGTCCAGTCTCCATCGAGACACAGGATTCAATCCATTACACAGCGCCCTCTTCTGGACTGAGTTTGCTGCTCATCTGGAAACTGCAGTTCTACTACTTGTTCCAGCAATGCTTTAAGATCCTGTGTTTCTAACAGGTTCATTGGTCAGATAGATGTGTGTTCGAATACATGGTAAAACTGAAACAAAGAAAAATTAATATCTGTACAGAGAAAGCCTATCATCTTCCACACATTTTAAAGCAAATAGCTTAGACTGGGGCTAGTTGTCACACTTTTTACTCAAATGAATATTTATCAGGATGAACTTATTCTTCGTGTTTCATATAGACACGAACTTGAAAACATCTATTTGTGACAACATTGTTTTTAGTAATACATTTTTAGGCAACTGAATTTTTTATTAATACACTATAAAATTACAACATATAAAACACTATGTGTTTTATAAAACTTGCCTCAAAAACTTATCTGGTCTGACATGAAACACAAATAGCTACAGTTCAATCTTTCAGTTCAAATCTACCCTTGTTATAGTAAATATTAATGTCAATGTGATTTTATTGTGTTCACTTGATACCAAACAGATATTACAAAAATACCACGATATTAGATTTTAGTTAGGAGAAGAGAATTTACACACACACACACACACACACACACACACACACACACACACACACACACACACACACACACACACACACACACACACACACACACACACACACACACAAAACTCTCACAATGATGATAATTGATGAAAACCTAAGCAATCTGCTGATGCCTTGATATTGATATTAATTCATAGGTTAATATAATCTGTGTCATTTCATGACCAACTAAAATAATTCCTCTCAAAATACTATTAAGATTCGTTTTTCTTTAGGCAGTCACTATTTCAAAACATCATTACAAGTAATTGTTTCCAAATACACAAATTTACTAATACTACATTGATGAAGGCTTGGCTCTTGTAAATTGCTATGTTTTGTATTTATGCGTTTGTATAAATTATTTATGAACCTGTATTTCGGATTTTTTAGTTGTATACTGTGTATTTTTATTCAGTGGTATGTATTGTTTGTTTATTTATTTATTATTTATATGTGTTGTATAATATTATTGTGCACTGATTAAAATGTATTCCTTATGAATAGTAATGACGCGACTATCGACGCTCCGAGAAAGCGTCCAATCACCATGGACACGACATAATATTCGTAACAAACATTAATATTCATGAGCTCCGCCCACCCACACAGAGGAGCGTGTCTCGAGCTCGCTGCTACACTCTATCACTGTCTGTTCAGCTGGTGAGTTAATTTATTTCATTTGTTAAAAACCATAACAGCTTTTACACACATGGACACGCTAAGTTTTGTATAGTGAAAATCCTCGAAACATGCATCGTGTCGTCTGAATCTGAAATGAGCTTCATGTTGTCAGTCGCGCCACACAGGATTCAGTGGTTGTTTGTGTGGACTGACATGTTTAATGTTGCATGTGCATGTGTGTGTGTGTGTAGCTCTGCACAGTTAAACACACTATGAAGTGCTCAGTGTTTTTACTCCTAAGAGAAAGTCTTTTTGGGGCAGTAAGTGAGAGAGTAGATATCTTACTTCCGGACTTTTTTCCGGAAGATTTCTGTTCTCCCTTAAAAAACTGACCTCACTTCATCATTATGTCTGTCATTAGCGCTGACGTGCTTGTTTACATCGAGGCTTGACAAAAAAAATGTCTATTTTTAATTTATTTTAGTTCATTGACAGCAGTGGCAGTTGTGCCTGATGCCAAGTCACAGTTTTATTGTAGTAAATATATGTACTATGTTTTGTAAGTGAGTGCACAGAGTTCAATATAACTACGTTACCGTCTGAGTCTGACAGTTTGTCAAATACATCACTTCAAAACATATAATTTCATATTTTACAGATCAATAGGATGCAATAGGCTAATGTGGCAATGCAGTAGGATTGATTAAAGAGGTGTTTCAGAGATATTAATACTAATTTTGCATGGTTTGCAAACATTTTCACAGTGTTTATAGATTATACATTAATGACAGATATAAAACTCACCTGTAAACATTAAATAAGGCATCTAGTCTGACTAAGGTTCACTGTTAGGAACATCTTGGTTTATGATTTACAATGCATCATGGGAAGGTTTGGTGTAAGGATACTCTATGGCAAAAACTCATCTGAAATATATTAATCTGCAGTGTGGATGATTGACTTGATGCTTGATTTTGTCTTGGGTTTTCACATCTCTTTTGTAATATGGTTGACATGATATTCATGCATACTGGAGATTGTGTAACAAGATTCAAACTGACTGTTTAGAGATTCTTACTACTTTTCCTCAAAACGTGCCTCAACAGTCCAACAGGAAGTGATGTCAGTTAGTTGTTTTGTTCTGAATCTGATTACACAAGGACAGTTCTTGTGATATGTGATTGTTTAGACCAAAGCCAGTGACATTTAAAAGGACAGTTCACGCAAAATAATATAAATTCTGTCATTTACTCATTCTCAAGTTGTTCCAAACCTGTATAAATGTATTTCTTCTGCTGAAAACAATAGAAGATATTGTGAAGGATGTCAGTAACCTGTATGCATATTTATATAGATGTTTGGTGAAGAGGGGGAAACTTTTATACAAAAATAATACAATGTTCCAAGAGGGACTTTGCAACCCAAAACCCTCTAAAATCACATGAAATGTTGTTTCTTGCGAGACACACACACACACACACACATGAAGGTTGTGCAAGAACAGCGTGTCAAAACACAGTCTGTTCTTTTTCATGCCAAAACAAATGCAATTTTTTTTTTGTATCCTGTTTAGGTACCTTGTGTCACTATTAAACGTGTCCTGGCAACAACATTTTACTTTTTGGGTAATTTCTGTAAAATTCAGTTTAACCCTCTGGTACTGTTCGTGTGTCGGTCAAAAATGACCATTTCTTTTTTATTTCAATGAAATGATTGTACTATGTTTTAGTTTGATAATGTTTTTTTATTTAATATTTTGTATTTTTAGGTGATTTTATGGTACTAAATTATATTTCTGCAGTAGTTATATTAGTTAGCAGTAGTTATGTTTATTCACTTCTGAGCATGGACCTTAAAAAAATGAAATTTCCAACTTAAACTGTCATAAATCTGGAATACTTTGGATCACTGACTTCAGTTTGGTCTCTTTTTAAAGACGGCATTTGGCAAATTATTACGTAACTGAAAAAGTTTTAAAAAGTGAACTTGAAAAAAGTTAGGCTATAAAATGTTACATTTATTACTTTGAAAAATGCACAAAAATACCATTTTCAATTTTTAAATAAAATGTATTTTTTTCAAAACACATTTTACCCTAAAACCGTAAGAAAATCAAAGCCATAAATCTTAAAAAAAAGGTTCATATCTCAAAAAATTAGCTTTCAGTAAGAGTTTGTTTGTGCGCAGTACCAAACGCTTCCACTAGATGAAATTCGGCTCATTTTCAACCATGAACAATACACTATTTTTCTATTTTTTTCAGGACCTTTTCCATTCCATTTTTTTGTTCACACAGCATCTGCCAAAACCTCTACAAAATTTTGTACCATTCCGATGAAGTAAAAAAAATGATTATATAAAACGTAATATTTTTAGGCAAGGCATATAGCACATTTCATATACTAAGGCAATTGAAAGTGCTTTAGATAGAAAGGAACTAATATAATCACACAATTAAAACAGTTGTGAAATGAATTAAAAGAGATATGAAGATGATACAGTTATAAAAGAAACGAGCATTTATCCACTGACATCATAGATGGTAAAGACCATTTACAGCCAATACAGGCACTTTACCATAGGAAATACATGGTTTTTAAGCTTTTTAACAGTTATAGCGCCACCTATGGTCCGATCTCCACAAAACTTTGCATGCTTGTTCAGAATGTTATGTCACATATGCTCACCAATTTGTGTGAAGTTCTGAGTTTTTGTTTAGAATTTATAGGCTTTTGACTGTATTTTGCCACGCACCATTTTCTAAATGACCCTGTTATAGCCAATCAAGATAAAGTATACATGGATGGTTTTTAGGTAAAAAATGACAGAACAACTGTTACAGCAGAGGGTAAAAGCTATTCAATCCCACAGGCTTACATTAGAGAGCAAAAGCTAGTCTGATAAATATTGAACTTCAACATCTGTTTGTT
>JAPDVR010000005.1:2399168-2436668 GCA_026230005.1 Gila orcuttii | reverse complement strand
GGTTCTTGCTGAAGCTCAAACGTGCTGCGTTACACGAGAACGAACCTCATTGGTTCTTTCTGAAGTTCAGACGATCTGTGTTACACGAGAACGAACCTCATTGGTTCTTGCTGAAGTTCAGACGTTCTGCGTTACACGAGAACGAACCTCATTGGTTCTTGCTAAAGCTCAAACGTTCTGCGTTACACGAGAACAAACCTCATTGGTTCTTGCTGAAGCTCAAACGTTTTGCGTAACACAAGAACGAACCTCATTGGTTCTTGCTGAAGTTCAGACGTTCTGCGTTACACGAGAACGAACCTCATTGGTTCTTGCTGAAGCTCAAACGTTCTGCGTAACACAAGAACGAACCTCATTGGTTCTTGCTTAAGCTCAAACGTTCTGCGTAACACAAGAACGAACCTCATTAGTTTTTGCTGAAGTTCAGACGTTCTGTGTTACACGAGAACGAACCTCATTGGTTCTTGCTGAAGTTCAAACGTTCTGCGTAACATGAGAACGAACCTCATTGGTTCTTGCTTAAGCTCAAACGTTCTGCGTAACACAAGAACGAACCTCATTATTTTTTGCTGAAGTTCAGACGTTCTGTGTTACACGAGAACGAACCTCATTGGTTCCTGCTGAAGCTCAAACGTTCTGCGTTACACGAGAACAAACCTCATTGGTTCTTGCTGAAGTTCAGACGTTCTGCGTTACACGAGAATGAACCTCACTGGTTCTTGCAGAAGCTCAAACGTGCTGCGTAACACAAGAATGAACCTCACTGGTACTTGCAGAAGCTCAAACATTCAGTTAACACGAGAATGAACCTAATTGGTTCTTGTTGAAGCTCAAACGTTCTGCATAACACGAGAACGAACCTCATTGGTTCTTGCTGAAGCTCAAACATTCTGCGTAACACAAGAACGAACCTCATTGGTTCTTGCTGAAGCTCAAACATTCTGCGTAACGCAAGAACGAACCTCGTTGGTTCTTGCTGAAGCTCAAACATTCTGCGTAAAACGAGAATGAACCTCATTGGTTCTTGCTGAAGTTCAAACATTCTGCGTAACACGAGAACGAACCTCATTGGTTCTTGCTGAAGTTAAAACGTTCTGCGTAACGCAAGAACGAACCTTATTGGTTCTTGCTGAAGCTCAAACGTTCTGCGTTACACGAGAACGAACCTCATTGGTTCTTGCTGAAGCTCAAACGTTCTGCGTTACATGAGAACGAACCTCATTGATTCTTGCTGAAGCTCAAACGTTCTGCGTAACACGAGAAAGAACCTCACTGGTTCTTGCAGAAGCTCAAACATTCTGCGTAACCCGAGAACGAATCTCATTGGTTCCTGCAGAAGTTCAAACATTCTGCGTAACACGAGAACGAACCTCATTGGTTCTTGCAGAAGCTCAAACATTCTGCGTAACACGAGAACGAACCTCATTGGTTCTTGCAGAACCTCAAACATGATGTGTAACACGAAAACGAACCTCATTGGTTCTTGCTGAAGCTCAAACATTCTGCGTAACACGAGAATGAACCTCATTGGTTCTTGCAGAAGCTCAAACGTGATGCGTAACACGAGAATGAACCTCATTGGTTCTTGCAGAAGCTCAAACGTGATGTGTAACACGAGAACGAACCTCATTGGTTCTTGCTGAAGCTCAAACGTGATGCGTAACACGAGAATGAACCTCATTGGTTCTTGCTGAAGCTCAAACATTCTGCGTAACACGAGAACGAACCTCATTGGTTCTTGCAGAAGCTCAAACGTGATGCGTAACACGAGAACGAACCTCATTGGTTCTTGCAGAAGCTCAAACGTTCTGCATAACACGAGAACGAACCTCATTGGTTCTTGCTGAAGCTCAAACATTCTGCGTAACACGAGAATGAACCTCACTGGTTCTTGCAGAAGCTCAAACGTGATGCGTAACACGAGAATGAACCTCACTGGTTCTTGCAGAAGCTCAAACGTGATGCGTAACACGAGAATGAACCTCATTGGTTCTTGCAGAAGCTCAAACATTCTGCGTAACACGAGAACGAACCTCATTGGGTCTTGCAGAAGCTCAAACGTGATGCGTAACACGAGAACGAACCTCGTTGGTTCTTGCAGAAGCTCAAACATTCTGCGTAACACGAGAATGAACCTCATTGGTTCTTGCAGAAGCTCAAACGTGATGCGTAACACGAGAACGAACCTCGTTGGTTCTTGCTGAAGCTCAAACGTGATGCGTAACACGAGAATGAACCTCACTGGTTCTTGCAGAAGCTCAAACGTGATGCGTAACACGAGAACGAACCTCATTGGTTCTTGCTGAAGCTCAAATATTCTGCGTAACATGAGAACGAACCTCATTGGTTCTTGCTGAAGCTCAAACATTCTGCGTAACACGAGAACGAACCTCATTGGTTCTTGCTGAAGCTCAAATATTCTGCGTAACATGAGAACGAACCTCATTGGTTCTTGCTGAAGCTCAAACATTCTGCGTAACACGAGAACGAACCTCATTGGGTCTTGCAGAAGCTCAAACGTGATGCGTAACACGAGAACGAACCTCGTTGGTTCTTGCAGAAGCTCAAACGTGATGCGTAACACGAGAACGAACCTCGTTGGTTCTTGCTGAAGCTCAAACGTGATGCGTAACACGAGAATGAACCTCATTGGTTCTTGCTGAAGCTCAAACGTGATGCGTAACACGAGAATGAACCTCATTGGTTCTTGCAGAAGCTCAAACGTGATGCATAACATGAGAACGAACCTCGTTGGTTCTTGCTGAAGCTCAAACGTGATGCGTAACACGAGAATGAACCTCATTGGTTCTTGCAGAAGCTCAAACGTTCTGCGTAACACGAGAACGAACCTCATTGGTTCTTGCTGAAGCTCAAATATTCTGCGTAACATGAGAACGAACCTCATTGGTTCTTGCTGAAGCTCAAACATTCTGCGTAACACTAGAACGAACCTCATTGGTTCTCACATATCAAGCGAACATGCTTGAGCTTCCGTTTACCACAACTGATGTGTGAGTTGATGAATGTTTATATGTGAATAAAAGCCTAAATTCAATCTGTTCATATAAAAGGATCGAGTCTATTCAGAAAATTTGGACTAAACCACTCAATTCATATGGATTCGGTTTACAATCTCTTTAAGAACTTTCTAAGAGTCAAAGTGGGCCCTCCATAGCTGTCAATGGAGGAACAGAATGCTCTCAGATTTCTTCAAAAATATCTTTCATTTGTGTTTTGGAAGATGGATGAAAGTCTTACTGGTTTGGCACCACCTGAGGGTGAGTAAATGGTGACAGAATTTTCATTTTTAGGTGAACTATCCCTTTAATGGATCACAGAAACTGTCAATAGAGCTTAACTTGTACTGTTGTAGTGTTCATTCCCTCCAAAAAAATGTACTTTTATATCATCATTGACTCTTGTTGATCTAAAGTTGTATGACTTTATTTCTTCCTCAAAGATCATTATGCTGTTTGCTCTTTTCCATGAAATTACAGTGAACAGAAAAAATGTCACGCTTTTAAAAGGACAAACTGTAAAAGCACCATAAAGTAGTCCATAAAATGCTATATTTAAAGTTTTTTTTGAGGAACGGGCTGAAGTTGTTATTCACTGATAGTTTAACCCTTGTGATCTGATTCATGGATGATTCATTCAGCAGCTTCAGTTCTCATTCATTCAGTTGCAGTGAAAAGAGCGACCAGCACAATCTTCACAATTTGTCCTTTTCTCCACAGAAGAAAGAAAGTCATACAAGTCTGGCACACTTGAGGGTGAGTAAATGACTAAATCTTCTTTTTCGGGTGAATTATCCCTGTAAGTAAATGTTCTTGTGTGTTACTCACTGCTCTATTACATGAACACTAATGCACAGAGTGACTCAAGATGGTTACAGAAAGGCTTGTAACACACATGTTTTTCTTCAGGCAGATGAAGAATGTGTTTTGCTATCAGCTGGAGCTGAAGAGGGTCATCTCGGCCACATTGGCATCTTGTGTTTCCAGCTCCTGCTGGCAGCTTTCTCTGATCACGTACACGACCAGTCCGAAACAGATAAAAATGAGCAGCACTATGCCGATCACCTGTGTGTGAGACAGAGAAACAGTGGACATCTGTAACAGGTAAGGGGAAACCACACTAGAAAAAGTTGCTGCATTACATTTTAAGTACAATCACCTTGGATGTTTAAGTCATTTTAACTTAAATTACATTAAACTGACTTAAAAAAAATTGTTGTATCTTTTATAACTTATAAAAACGTTAAAAGTTAAAGTAACGTAAAAGCATATATTGTCATAACTTATTGATTATATAATTATATATTATTTTTTGTACAGTGCAATGATCTAATAGGGTTTAACTGCTAGCCTACATATGTAACTAGTAGGCTACTTCAAATTTGTATCCGTTACATAATGACGTTGAAGAATCACACAAAACTTGCTTTGAATGTGTCAGGGTCTTATTTCACCATAAAATCAAAATAAATATTTTTCAAGAAAATAAAGGTTTTTTTTTAGGATTTGTTTTTGCATGGTGACATTGTTTATTAATGTTAACCACATTTCCCTCTAGTTCTCATAAGTGTAATACAAAAAATAACAATGTTATATTTTATTTAAATTGTAAATATTTATATATCATGGTGATCGATGTTGTAGCTTTTTATATGTATTTTGTTCATTTAAACAATTTACTGTAACATTAATTTTATATATTGAAAAATATTATATACCGTAATACATTATTTTTTTTATACTTTTACAAATGATAAAGAATATAGTTTATTTATTGCATTACATTGAAATGCCTTTATGTTCCATAAAATCAACTTCATTGCTCTTTTTAAGAACACAAAAATAATATTTTCTTTTTATTTTAAGGCGAAATGTGACCTGGACATATTTTTGGAGATTCCTCCATTGACACATTAACAAAACATGTACATCCACTGTTATGGACATAAATTAATTGTTGGGTTACAGGAGTTGTAAATGTAATGTCAAAAGTTTCATTGGTGGTTCTCGAGAATCTAGTCAAGACTGGAACTAAGCTGTAATTTAGACATTAATAGTATCAAAGTTCTAAAGATGTTCTCTAGAGCAAAATGCCACAAAGGTATTAATTATCGAGTTCTACGTATCTACTGAGTTTTAAAAATGTATCTGTATCTTCAGAGTTCTAAAAAAAGTATCATTGTATCTACAGAGTTCTAAAAAGGCATTACTTTATCTACAGAGTTCTAAAAACGCATTAATGTATCTACAGAGTTCTAAAATATGTATCATGGTATCTACAGAGTTCTAAAAAAGTATCATTGTATCTACAGAGTTCTAAAAATGTATCACTGTATCTAGAGTTCTAAAAATGTATCATTGAAGACAGTGATACATTTTTAGAACTCTGTAGATACAATGATACTTTTTTTAGAACTCTGAAGATACAGTTCTAAAAACGTGTCCCTGTCATTAGAAAGTGCCACTGAGAGTTAGCAGGAGTTCTACTGGAGCGTGAAGACTCCAGAACTGTCCTGACGGCTTACAGGATCTCACCTGAGACTCCACAAACAGTCGCTGTGAGCGCAGCATGAGTTCCTGAGGAGTGACGCTCTCTTCTTGAATGGGTTCACACCATTTCTGCGGAGCGGCTTTGTCCACGATCACGAAGCGGCCGTGCCAGTCTGTCATCGCACAGGCGAAATACTGACCGTCCAGGAAGAGCAGGATCAACCAGACCACAGGAGGAACGAAACTGGACAGAGACACGGTCCTCCTGCACCAGACGTCACACCTGCATCCCTGAATGATCATCATCAGCGCGAACGCCATGACGGCGGGAATGATGAAGAATGCGGAGGAAAACACCCCATTCCAGGCCGGATTACACGGACACTCAAACTCCAGCTCCACCAACTTCTCCAGTCCCATCAGGATGAAGCCGAAGGCCACGTTGGACACCAGAGGACTGTTGCTCAGTTCATTCTTCAGTCTCGTAAGCCATTGTTGTCGACTTCCCATACTAACAACACCTGAAAGTCAGAGGAGAGCTGGTGAAATTCCTCCCACACATTTGCAGAAGGTCACTGACGCGAGACTAATTGATCCTGGGGAAAGTTTTCCCCCTCCTGACCTTAACGTTCCCCCCCTCCTGACCTTAACGTTCCCATTGGCTCGGAACAGAGGTGGGTGTGTCGTTCCTCACCTCTCCTCTGAAGGTCATTGGCTCACGGCTGGCGGAAGGTGTGGCTTCCATTTAAATGTGTGTTTCATTGACGTGCTTGAGTAAAGTGGAGGGAAAAGTGTCTGTTCTGTTATTGGGCACGTCAGCGTGACTGCGGATCTCAACGTGCTGTGTCATCAGAATCATTCTCAACTCACTCGCATTGTTTTGGGTCGCCTTTACTCCTGGGAGCTTTTTTAAAAGAATCCTTAGATACGCAAACTCGACCAGTCAAAAGTTTGAACACAACAGGGTGAGTTTGTTACTTGTGACCCTAAAACCTTTAACCTAAAGGCTTCTGCTTACATGCTTTGAGTTAGTTTAATAGACAAATGTAAATTGTGCTTGCATATGAATTTCTTTAGAAAACAAAAATGGTTTTACACAATTGGGTTGTTAGTGGATAGCGAAGGAAAAACGTCGAAAGTGCAACATATACATTCCTCCTTTTATAGTGTTTAAAAGTATCCCAGAATGCACCTCATGAATGTTTAATTTTAAAATAATGAAAGAGTAGGTATATTCAAACTATTTTTATGCATTAAGATCTTCATTAGTTCATCCACATGATAGCGAAAATCAGATCATATAAAAATATATTTAATACATTCTTAAATATAAAGGTTCCAAAAGGTGTTTTTTTCCCACAGTGATGCAATAGAAATATTCCATGGATGTTAAAGTTCATCATGGAATCGTCAATACCAGTAAAGAACCTTTATTTTGAAGAGTGCATCATCACACTATTTTCACTGTTTTATTTAAAAGCATCCCAGAATGCACCTCATGAACGTTTATTTTTAAAATAATGAAAGTTATATTCAAACTATTTTTATGAATTTATTAATCCACACAATAATCAAAAGCAGATCATATAATAAATGTATTTAATACATTCTTAAATATAAAGTTTCCAAAATGTGTTTTTTCCCCACAGCGATGCAATAGAAAGATGTTTCATGGGATCATCAAAACCAGTAAAGAACCTTTATTTTGAAGAGTGTATCATAACAATATTTTCACTGTTTTATTTAATAGCACAATACTTTGTTTGATCACGTGAAGCCGTGTTAGAGTAGGAAGAGTAACACGAGTAACCCACACCTGGTGTTGAGAGGATCTGTGCAGTGTTAGGGTTCTCCATCAGATGGTGCTGTGTGAATGAGTGCACACAGAGGTCATGATTCTCTTCAGCTCTTAATCCTGACTGACTGTGTGTTAATGACGAGCCCACGACCACGCTGTGTGTGGATAACGTGCTTTCTTGGAGAAAATCTCGGTAGTGCCCTAGATAAATATTCTATGGAAGCCGTGAGACATTAATAAAAATCAGTACCATTATACTACCATGCCTATGGTATTCTTTGAAGTATTTAAATTTGGAGTAGCCTACCATTTGAATACAATTGTGCATGAATATGGTCATTATTCAGTGACATCGGTGCTAGTTGTCATATACACCAGGTGTATGACTGTCTTTCTTCTTTCAGCCGAACACAATCAGATTATATTTAAAAATATCCTTGCTCTTCCAAGCTTTATAATGGGAGTGAATGGTACCCAAGATTTTGAAACCCAAAAAAGAGCATCAATCCATCATAAAAATCCATATGACTTGCAAAGCCATGCGTTTTTGTAAGAAAAATATTCATATTTATAACTTTATAAACCATAATCACTGGGTTCCGGTAATGGCCGTATATGCAAGTTAATTTCGTTATTTTTGTAAATTCTGTCCTCCAAAGTTAAATTCAAATACCATATTTTTGTAATATCTGTTGGGTAACAAAAAACAAACAAACAAACAAAAAAAACACAGATATAAAGACAAGAGTCATTATATAATGAAAGTATACTTGAACTGTTTCAGGACAAAAGTATTTATATATATATATATATAGATATGTGAGCTTGGGACAGGTTGTCACAGTTCATTAAATGAAATGGAGCAATAAAAAAATTAGATCAATACTAATTAGATATATATGTATATATATGGCGGGTTATTGTTGGGAATGTAGTTTAAAATTTGTAATTACTATAAATTGTCTTTCAGAATTAACCTGCAGGTAAGAAATAGGCTATTTGAAGTAAATTGTGTGACCATTACCCCGGGTCCCACTCTATATCTAAACGCACACTGAATATATAAATATATATGTTTTTGTTTTGTTTTTTATTGTAGTGCGTGTTACTGTATTGTAATGCGACTCTTTTTTAATTCCAGTGACTGAATGGCGCTGATGCTGCGCAGAGCTGATGCGCTCGAGGCACCGCGCGGACGGGAGCGCGCGCTGACAGCTGATGATGCGCGCGTATGAACCTGCGGGGTGCGCGCACTGACAGCTGAAGGTTCTTCGCGATGACGGACACACCGATGGCCCATCATCATCATCATCATCTTCAGCATCAGCATCCCTGAGAGCCGAGCATCATCAGCGTCTTCATCCTCATCCTCATCCATGCATCAGAGCCGCGCCGCGTCTGTCGCGTTTCTCTCCGTGCGTCCGCGCTCCTCCTCAACGCTCCTCCGCGACTGAAGCCACTCCGCGTCACTCCTCAACACTCGGGTCTCTTCTCTCTGTCCTCCTGCGGGATGCGGTCCTACACGGGGATGCTCGCGCTGCTCCTCATCCACGGGAACCTGATGCTCACATACGTATCATCTCAGAACGGTAAGCATGACGGAGCGCGGTCGTGCGGGATCTGTGTGTGTGTGTGTGTGTGTGTGTAATCTGCTTTAGAGGTCGATGCCATCTTTACGATGACAGACACCCCGCTGCATTACAGTCGTGTTGATGTGTGTGTTGCATATAGAGAAGAGATTTGCGCGTAAACATTGATTCGACCCAAGTGTGAGTGAGTTGATCTTTTGCGCGCATCTGCATCAAGCTTGACATTGATTGCACTTTAAATCAGGGCGTTTTAATATTGGTGCGGTGAGAATGTTTACAAGGTGTTTTCCTTCTCATATTCTCCAGAGTAATCCGTGTTGTTTACACACTCACCCTTCTGACATTCACACATTTCCTACAGGAGTGTGTGTCATGACTCCTGTGTTTGAGGAGAAACACAAAACATTATGTAATGCCCTGATGTTAGATACTGATAGAGAACCTGGTGTTATTCTGAACTAATATGCGATAATATGTGTGTGCTTTTGCTTTTTGAAATGGAAAGCATTGGCTTTGTGAGCAGTAAATAATGAGTGTGTGTCCCTAAAGGCATGTGTGTGTGTGACTTTATATTCTGGAGAGTCACATCTGTGACCAGGAGAGGGCAGATTCATCACCTGAAGAGGGTATTCCCTCCTCGGCCTGCGGGAAAAGAAAAACAACACTGAAACATCAGGCAGTTTTATGTCTAAAAGACTGTTTTTGTGCAATACATAAAAAAATAAAGAAAATAAAAAGCATCAAACGTGATCTTTGGCGGAAGCAAGTTTTGACAGCGCAGATTTCTGACTGTAAATTGTTTCGTCAACCAGAAATGTTCTTCATGTGGTAATATAGTTTTATTTGATTTATGACTGATTAAGCTAGTTTTAAGTGACGGATCAGGAAGAAAGAGCTGGTCACGTCTGAAGTGTGTAGTTTCTGCTCCGAATATTATCGCGAAATATTGAGTATCAAGCAGGTTTCCCAAAAGTGTTATACGTCGGGCCACTTTAACACATTCATATTGGTTTATTTATTCCAACTTTCTCATATCCCAGTGTAACGGAGGCCAGCTAGTAGTTGCTGCACAGCAACTACTAGCTGGCCCCCGTTACACCAGTTTAAAATATAAAGTATTTTATCATTATAGAAAAATTCACATTTATATCTAGCTGTGACTTGTATTTGTGTGTATATATAGTACTTTTAAAAAGTAAAAAAAAAAAAATATATATATATATATAAAGTGTGTGTGTGTGTGAACTGTATAAGTGATCGTGTCTCTTCATTCATATGGATTATGATGTGTCGTACTTTTGAAGCTTGGTAATATTGATTGCTTAGACTTTCAATGGACAAAAAATTAGGAGATAATGTTAAAAATATCTATATGGCAGCTTTCCCCCGCGTTATGGAAAGTGGTATTGATTATCAATATTTTTCAGGGTATCCTATAAAAAAAATCGTGACAACGCTAGTGTGTGTGTGTTTGTTTGTATATAGTTTTTAAAGTGCTTGCAAGTAAAGGAATGAATAAACATGCTGTGCATAAGTGCTAGTAGCAGATACTGTGTGTGTGTGTGTGTGTGTGTGTGTGTGTGTGTGTGTGTGTGTGTGTGTGTGTGTGTGTGTGTGTGTGTGTGAGAGTGAGTGTGTATACTTTTTAAAGTGCTTGGTAAAGTAATTAATAAACATGCTCTGCATAAGCGCTAGTAGTAGATACAGTGTGTGTGTGAGAGAGTGTGAGTGTGAGTGCGCGTGTGTGTGTGTTTGTGTGTGTGTGTGTGTGTGAGTGTGTATACTTTTGAAAGTGCTTGGTAAAGTAATGAATAAACATGCTCTGCATAAGCGCTAGTAGTAGATACAGTGTGTGTGAGAGAGTGTGCGTGTGTGTGTGTGTGTGTGAGTGAGTATGTGAGTGTGTGTGAAGGTCTGCTTTGATTGTCCAGACATAAGGTCAGTGGCTGTCCTCTATAATCCTGCTATTGTTTGTTAAAGCCTCACCGTTCAGATTCCAGACTCTCAGTGAATCATGAGCACGACTGTCTGATTCTCTGATCAACTCTGTGGTTCAAGCGACACTTCATATTCATAGCTTATTATTAAAATATGGCCAGAATTAAATCAGTGTTTCCAGAGACCAACGGAATGCAATAATTCAGAACCCCAAAGCAACAAGAATGTTATTTAATTTAGTCGGCATGTTTTATAGTTGAAGTAACCAGGCATTTAACCATTGTCATATCATATTTTGCACCTTATTAAAATCAATAACTGCCCACTTTACAAGGAAGAGACTCCCTGAGTGACATCATAGAGCATGATGGTAATTTCATCATCATCAAGGTCATGAGTTTAATTTCCAGGGAATGCACAAACGGATAAAAAAATATATGCAATTAAAGTCACTTTCAAATCTCCCTCTCTATAATATAAAATAAACATTTATCAAGAAACTGAACATGAACATTTCCGAGGAATCGAACCCATGACCTTGACGATACAGTCATGTTAAAATTCATATCCCAGCAAATTATTCCGAGTCACTAAGAAATTCTGCTTGTAAAGTGTTGCTGTATTTGAGACGTCAGCGCTTCTCAGCCAATCGAGTCACTGAATCTGTTATTAATATTGCATTGCTGTTTCTTCTCACATCTGCACACAGCAGCTGCCGCCTCCCTTCACTCGTGCTGGTAATGAATTAATCAGATTGCAGGAATGAAGATGTAAACAGTGTGTAGTGTGTGTGTGTGTGTGTAGAGCTGAAGCAGGACGGTAAATGGCTTTTCTTCATTCTGCTGCATGTGTCTATTATTAGCACACACACACACGAGGAGGACAACTGCGTCTTTGTAGTTATTTTGTGGAAGGGAATCCAGTAACTCTTAATGGACTGGCTTTATAGAGAGGTTTGTGTTTGTCATTCGGTCAGTGTTGTGTGGTTTTATGCTTTATTACAGACTGTAATCTCACTGATGGAAAGTGAGTATTCCTTGTGGCGTGTTTATGTCTATGAACCATGTCTAATCTGGCCTCATGAACAATTCACTGTATAAAAGCACTCCTCTGGGTATAAATAGCCCATGAGTTACTGTGTGTTTAAGGTGTGTGTGTGTGTGTGTGTGTGTGTGTGTGTGTGTGTGTGTGTGTGTGTGTTCAAAGGGATAGTGAAGATTCTGTCATCATTTTCTCACCCTCATGTAGGGCTGTGAAATTATTAATCGCATCCAAAAATACATAATATATGTGTGTGTACTGTGTATAATTATTTTGTATATATAAATTCACACATATGCGTGAATGTATTTAACAAATATTTGCATGTAAATACTGTACATATATTTATATATCATTTATATGATATATAAATATTTTATATATAAATAACACATTTTTATATGTGTATTTATATATACAAAATAATTATGCACAGTAAACATATATTATGTAAACACAAACTTTTATTTTGGATGCTATTAATCGTTGCACAGCACTACTCTCATGACTTTTCTTCTAATAAGGACTTATTTTATGATATGATTGCAGTGTTTTTTGTGCAGTGGGAACATTCTACCGAACGTCTCCTTTTGAAAAGCAAGCCAAACGAGGGCGAGTAAATGATGACAGAATATTAATCTTTAAGTTATGAGCTTCAGCTTTTTGAGATGCTAATTACAGCATTAATCCTCTTTAAGGCAGATATGCTCATATCTTTGGCTTATGGTAGTTGATGTGGTGTGACTTTTTATCTAAAACATTTTTAACTGCATTTTGATTATTCTTGTAATTATTACACATGCAGCGTTTCTGACCTCATATTAATTTAAATATTTTTACTTTTAATTAATTTGCCACACTGCTGAACCATTTAAAATGAGCAAGTGAAGGATGTTAAAAATAGAGGAAACTTCAAAACAATTGTAGATGGATATTATTTATATAAATATTCTTCAAAATTACATTAGAAACAAAATCTGATCAAAATGAAGCGAGTTTATGCTTAAAACGAGACAAATCTAGTATCAGAAAATAAACTTAATTCAAAGTAAAAACAAGTGGATAATATTGACTGATATATTTTTCTCATTGTAAGCATAAACTCTAACAGGCAACTTATGACATTTTACATCTCAAGTAAATGCATCAAAAATAAAGACAATTATGATTTTTAAAGGTGAAGTATTTTAAAGTTCTTTCCTGGCATGATTGTGTTTTTCATATAATATTGCAAGAAAAGAAAAATACAATATTACAATAAAAAATGAAAAAGAACTAGTATTAAAATGAGTTGCTAAATAATTAATCAAACAAAATATAATTAATATATTCATTTATATAGCCTACTATATACTTAAGATAAGATATAATTACTGTATCCATATCGTAAAGTATTGTATCGGATTGACGTGTGTGTTTGGGAAACCTGTTTTTATTATTGCATTATTTTTACTGTTCTGTGACACTGGTGTCAGAAATCATTAGCTTCACCTTGTTATATATATATATATATATATATATATATTATTATTATTTTTACGCTGATTAAAGTCCATGAACGTTATTTGTGATATATACTGTATCCTGTCATCTTTGAAACGGGATGACATGTTGTTCTTTGCAATGGCAGCGCATTGACTGGTTGAGATTTACCAAGATTTGATGTAACACCTGCAAGAGCTGTAAGAGTTTCTACCGGGCTGTGGGAAAATGACTCATTCTTACCGCCCGTGTTTGATAGTCCATATGCAATTTACAGGCGATGAAGAAAGCTCAGAAAAAGATGCGATATGCACTGCATCGTGACTCTAAAATCATGATATAAACACAGCACAGATCACTGATTATTATTTAATACGGTAGACAGACGCTCGTGACCCGTTCCACCTACTCAACACTCGTCTGTGTGTGTGTGGAAATGTGGCCGTGTGTTTCTGGATCCACATGGTGTTTTGTTGTCCTCCAGGGAGCCGTAGTTCCCACCGGAGAGGTGAAAAACTCAAGTGATCCCGTTAACACACTCAAGCTGCCAAAATCCCACCGTTAAACGCCGGCGAGATGCCATTGATAAAAGCATCTATTGCAGTGAGTGGTTATTAATATGCAATGATTTCAGTGTGAATGCATGCTAGAAGCATTGCAGCTCTGAAGTTTAATGCAATTAAATATGATTGCATGATCTTTTTCAGTTTTGACCGAGACATATGAACATGCATCAGGAGCATAAGCTAATTTCACTGATATGTGATTGAAAGCCTCAGTGAACGCATCTGTACGCATCATCCAGATGTTTCTGTTCCCGGGGAGCGTGAGGAGAATCGCTCCAGTACAGAAGCTGTGAAAGCCCAATCTGTTCCTGAGAAAACTCGGATGTCTTTATTCCGAGAGAATATAATTATGATTCACGTGATCGTGCCTCAGGCAGGGAATTCAACTAAGTGAAAAGAGTTTTTTTATAGCTTTCTTCAGTCTCTCTGCTGTCTCTGAGCTCTCGATGAAATCAAGATCATATTGTTCTTCAGAATAACTTGCATTGATGAATCATTCATTATAAGATCAGGAACATGCTTTAAAGATGTTCATCTGTGTGTAATGTTGCTGTTTAAGCATGAAAGAGATCCAGTTATTCTCTATATCAGTGTCAATAGCAGTGTTTCCATTACAGATTTGTGCGTTGTGCCATTACAGAAGTGGCGTTAAAAAACTATTGCAAAATGACGCCGTTTCCATTAAAGGTGCATTGTGTAATATTTCTGAGGATCTATTGACAGAATTGCAATATAAGATCCATAACTATGTTTTCAGTGGTGTATAGAGACCTTACTTAATGAAGCGTTATATTTGTATTACCTTAGAATGAGCAGTTTCTTTCTACACACACCGCGGGTTCCCGATCATTGAAATGCGTCGACATGTTTCTACGGTGGCCCTAAACGGACAAACGCGTTTCGTTACTATGTTGCTCTTCGTGCAAGGAAGCAAGTTTAGTTCAGCGAATAAAACACTGACACAATGATGAACAAGTAACAAGAATATCCGCAATAACATATAGTTTTACTGAATAATTAAGTAAACATAATTTCTTAATTTATCCTTGTAAAGAAACCTCATTGCTGAACTGGCTACTCTCTGCTGTCTCAGACGATGACATCACTTCCTGTCGGCCACGTAACTTTTGTTGGTTGCAATTCGTAACCTCACCAGTAGATGCCGCTAAAAATCACACACTGCACCTTTAACTGATGTTATGTGACTAAAACGTAATTTTTTTCCTCTGGCGATAAGTCATTCCAGAAATCATGGCGATGGATGTTGGTATAGGTTTACGTATATCTCAGCCATTATTATTAACCGAAGGAGACGTAGGCGTGTTTTCCAAGCATTAATAACAAGGAAAGTCCCTTATACTTGTGAGGAGTTTCTGGGTGTTTTCCCTCAGATCTGCTTCAAGCTCTTGATAGATTGTGGCATTTCTTTGTTGTCTAGAATCCAGTATTCCCGTTATTCTTTCTTTATGATTTTAATAAAGAACCGTGTCATCTTAAAAGAATGATCATGTGAATTTTACATAAGTCAGATGACATGTAAATGCGGAAAAACTGTTTCCATTGTAGTTTTGCGAAATATTCCTTTTTCAGATTGCCTGAAAAACCACCTCATGTGAGCATAAAACATTTTTTTATATTAAATTATATGTACGTTTTTGCGAAATCAACTTGTTTCCATTGGGCGTATTTTCATTTCGCAATTTCAATTTGCGCAATTTGAGGGGTTTAAGAGTGTGTTCAAACACACTCGAAGCACTCGACCAATCACAACACACTGCTCCAGCCGACCAATCAGAGCACAGTGTGCTTTTCAGAAGGAGGGGCTTCATAGAGACAGGAAGTAAACAGAGCGTTACTGACAGACTGGGAAGAGAGGAGCCGCAACAATGGAGAATATGAGGAAAATAATCAACATTCAAGCAGGAAAACCTGTTCTAGTAGAGCCTGAAAACATCATCAAGACTTTGAGAATAATATGGCGTCTTTAAGAGTCCAATTTGATTTCATGTTGACCATATATTTGTAGATCCATGAAAGTTTAAGGCTGAAAAGAAGCTCAGTTGTTGTCAGTGAAGTATGTCTGCACATTTCTGTCTTTTAGTAGTGTTATTTTGCTGAACAGAGACGAATGAACACAATGAGCTTGATCCATCTTTTATTTGTGTAAGAATGATGATTAAAAGACGGCTTAGGCGTCCTCTGAGCGCCGGTTCATTTGTCATCCTGAGATTATATGACAAAACCACCCCTCGTCTCCTTGAATGACCTGCCAAAATATTTCCTTAGTTTCTAGAGTGTAAAATATGAAATTACTTTCCAAATATCTTTTTAGATATTTTTAGAGATTGAGAGTGATAATAGGGCCGTGATGAAGCTAATAAAATGAGTAGTTTGTAATATGTATATTTATATTTTTTCACATGCTAATCCAGTTAAATAATGTAAACATTTTTTTTATTATTAATTTTATAGTATCATATTCTCTAGTACTGTTCAAAAGTTTGGGGTTGGTAAGATTTTTTTAAATCATTTTTTTTTTTCGCTCACCAAGGCTGTGTTAATTTGATGAAAATACAGTAAAATTTGTGAGATATTATTAAAATCTTTCTATGTGAATATATAGTAAAGTGTAATTTATTCCTGTGATCAAAGCTGAATTTTCAGCATCATTACTCCAGTATTCAGTGTCACATGATCCTTCAGAAATCACTATAATATGATGATTTTATGATTATTATCAATGTTGAAAACAGAAATTTTGGTGAAAACCATGATACATTTTGTTTGATGAATAGAAATTTCAAAAGAACAGCATTTATTGGAAATATAATATTTTATAAAATTATAAATGTCTTTTTGATCAACTGAATGCATCTTTGATGAGTAAAAGCATTTATTTCTTTGAGAAAAATATTTGAACGATGGTGAATACTATATGATATCACGGATATTAGATGAATCAATTTTGACACGTGTTAATGATATTTTGGTGTCTGAGTTCCAGCTTGTACTGTAAATCTCTCGGGATGATTGAGTCTCGATCTTCAGAAGTCGCAGGTTCTGGAGTCGAGCCTAGCCTAGCGTCACGGACAGCATTCATCACACGCCAAGGTTAAACTCAACCGCAGTTTAGAAACCATGAGCACCGTCATCATGCCAATGTGATATTTCATATTTGTACCCAGAGGAAAGAACGATCACAAATGAGATCTAGAGTTGATTCTCCTAGACAGCAAGTCTTTACTGAAGTCTCTTGCTTCTCTGAGGAAAAGAGCCTCGTGAGATCTGTGTTGACTTCTACTCTCTTAGAAGAAAGGATATATATATACACACAAGGCCTATAGTATAAGTGAACACACCCATGCTAAAGTTAACTAAAAAGAGGAATAAAAAATCATCTTTTGGAAATTGATCTTAATGCCTTAATTTAAAAAAATGAGGAAAAATCCAACCTTTAAGGACACCAATTTTCTTTGTGAATGAATAATGTATCATAAATAAATAAATGTTCTTCCTTAAAATACAGGGTGCATAAGTCAGGACACCCCTATGTTAAATTCCCATAGAGACAGCAGATTTTTATTTTTAAAGGCCAGTTATTTCATGGATCCGGGATACTATGCATCCTGATAAAGTTCCCTTGGCCTTTGGGATTAAAATATCCCACATCATCACATTCCCTTCACCATACCTAGAGATCGGCATGGGGAACTTTCCATAAGATCATCTTTCAATGCAAATCATACCAGCTATTAGCCTAACTGAAATAACACCATGCCAATCTCTAGATATGGTGAAGGGAATGTGATGATGTGGGATATATAAAAACATGAGTTTTCAAACCTATACATCTGTCTAGTTTCATTTCCCATATATGTTATTATACACACACACACACTCAAAGTCAAAAGTTTTCAACCAAAGGGGAAACGGTGTTAAATTTAGCTGTTAAATAAGGTTAGATGTTAAAAACATGGTTAGTTTAATATACAGTCTAAAATTTCCACCACAAAACCTACGTTTGTGTTCATACCAAGAGTTCAAAAGATAACATCCATTCAAGTTTTTTAGAAAAAAAGGTCTGAAAATGTTTTAAATATAAAAAAAAAATAGATTCACCATTTGTGATGTGGCAGCGAGCAATAACTCACATACCTGTTTTTTTTTTTTGTTTATTAGAGGTTAAATTCATATCAAAATCTGCCAGACTTCCCATACTACTTCTGAATAGGATGTCTACTTCATAAATTGTATGAAAATTGTTGAAATGCATGGTTCAGATCACTCAAAAAAAAAAAACACTTATGGAAATGGAGGCGCCCTTTTATGTGCAGTAATGAGTCTGATTGTCACCTAGTGGAAGAGTGTGTTACTGCGCCCACACACACTCTCACTGAAAGCTCATTTTTTGAGATATCAACCTAAAATTTAAAACACAACTTGTTCAGATTTTTGATTTTCTAGCAGTTTTAGAATCTACCAGGTTTAAAATATATATATATTTTATATAAAATATGAATAATTAAATTTTTACATTGTACATGTTCATAAACTCAAACTTCTATAACTTTTTTCTGTTTCACTTTCTTAATTTATTTCACTTCTATAAAAATCTGCCAAATGTCTTCTTTAAAACAAGACCAATCTTACATCTATATTCCAATTCATTCGTGAATTATAACCATTTAAGTTCAGAATGTGCATTTTCATGACTATTAAAAAAAGGTGTGGGGGGGGGGGGTGACACTTAAAGGGTTAAAGTCGCTTAATTTTAATAAATTTTCTTACGTGATTTTCCTGCTCAAGTAAATGTATCTTGATTTAAGATTGTTTAGATATTTGTAGTGGAAAACAACTATCAGTGTGAGATAGTAGAAGCAACTGTGATGATTAACCTCACGTATTCTTGTTTCCATGATATTGTGTGTGTGTGTGTGTAATGATGATTAGATGAATCTCTTCCAGACTGTGTGTGACTAAACTTACATGTTTGTGGCTCACACCACCTGTGCATTAGTCAGCTCTGACATCTCACGGATACATGTGACTATCTGATACCATAAACAGGAACGATGTAAAAGCATCAGAGGTCGAGCGTACTCGAGTCACGAGTAGATCTGATGTGCGATGCAAGCGTATTTCTCAAATTCACCTTTCCTTGGGTCTCAGCTGTGAAGCTGTAAACTCCTGCAAACCTTCAAAAATCAATTCATTTACAGGCCCGGTAATCCCTTACGATAATAACTTCATCTCGCAGGGCATCATCTCTCCGTATCTCACTGTTTCCCAGGATAAGTAGAGATGCTGGTGTTTTTGCCATCTGGAGCTTTGAAAAATGCCTTTTCTTAAGCGCTTAGAGGCTCACTGCAGAACAAAAGACACGACAAATCTGTGTTTTTGTCTTGTTTTCCAGCAAAAAAATATATCTAAACATCCTTAAAACAAGATACATTTATTAGAGAAGCAAAAGTGTGTAGAATAACAAGACTTGCTTTCAGAGAGTTTATCTTGGATTCAGTTTATTTTTTCCTTCTCATTGACAAAATGCTTTCTTGTTTTGATGTTTATGCAGTTTAATAAAGAGGTGAGAATAAAATCAGGTACAAGTCAAAAATTCTAATACAATTCAAAAGGTGTATTCTCTAAAAGCAAGAAACATTTTTTGTCTTTACCAATATATTTTCCAGTACAAACATCAAAAAAAAAAAAAAAAAAAAAACAAGCTTAAGAAGCAATATTGTGTAAATTATTGCTTCTTAAGTAAATTCTTAAGTTTTTTATATTTTTTTATGTTTTTACTGGAAATATATCGGTAAAGACAATGAAAATGGTGGTAAAAAATATCCACATTTTTTTGTGGAGATGCATAGCATTTTTAGAATAAAATTTCAATTGGCAAAACTTGTAATTAAAAATTATCTTAAAATTAATGCATTTATTCTACATAACATCTGTATTTTCGATTTTGCTTCTCAAGTAAATTCTTGCTTTTTTAAGCGTCATTATTATGCTATTTTAAAGGTTCCTAATGTTGTTTTTAAGTTTGCATGCATCCAAGGTCATAAAACACACATTTTCTCATCATTTACTGTAATTGCAGCACTATCTCTTTTCTCAGTGTCTGAAACTGTTCGATCGAAGATTCAGTCTCTCTAAACCCCGCCTTTCAAAAAGCTGCTCTGCTCTGATTGGTCAGAAAGCCCAGTTTATTGTGATTGGTCGACTGCTTACAGTGTGTATTGGAAACTAAAAGCACATTATCATATCTGAATCTTAGCTATTCTTCAGCACTTGATACACAATGAAACAAACGATAATGATGGCATCTTTTATACGGTATGAACTCCAGTGCGAGTCCTCGACCTTTTGAAGAGCATCACAGTGGATTTGCTTTGAAAACAGCGTCTTCTCGACACGAAGAACACGAACCAAACTCTTCCAGTCTCAGATACACTACAGTGTTTGAGGGCGGGGCTAAGAGATGCTGTTCAGCCAATCAACACCACAGGCTGGCATTATGCTAATTAGTTATATTGTCATGTAGGTTTCTAACAGGAAGTCAAACTGGAATTACTGAAAACTTGTTTCAGAATCATTTTTTTATTTTTGTAGACAATAACTTTATTTGTTTAGCCGAACTTTGATCTTTAAAACTTTGCGAACCTTTTACATTCACAAACAGCTTTATTATGAAAGGTAATATTCAAAAAAGCATAATAGGGACACTTTACTGGAAAACATATGGGTGAAGATAGAAATGCTGCTTATGAAAATCATTATTGAACTTGAAAATGAAAATTGATCTTAAAGTAGAAGCTTTTACTCTACATAACTACAGTATTTATCCATGCTATATTTTCTATATTCTACCATAAAAAGAGACAGTGAAAAATGTCATGAAAGGCGTTTCCTTGAGCATTTAAAGAAGGACAGTAAATGATCCTGCCGATGTGAAGCAAAACGTCCCGTTCAGAACCGCATATATTCCTTTATGTGCAAATGTTTTTCTCTTCTTGTCTGACATGTATAAGATATTTGTAAAACGGATAGAGCATCAGTTTAATACGTACATTCCTGTACACTGGAAAAAAGCAATATTTTTGGTAACACTTTACAAGTCAAGTCACCCTTATTTATAAAGCGCTTTTAACAGTATGGATTGTTTCAAAGCAGCTTTACAGTGATAATAGAAATTACCGTAACAGATTGTTTAGGCTTTACGACAGCTCTAGGATAAAGTTATTGTCCGGCTAAAGATAGTCTTTACAGTAAGGGTCCATTTATTAACATTAGTTAACTATATCATTAACTACACGTCTTGCACATTGTTAGGTAATGCATTAACCACTGTTAACTAATGGGACCTTATTGTAAAGTGTTACAATTATGGCGAGTAACACAATTGAAATTTTGAAGTAGAAAAACTGCAATAAAATGTTCTTGTAAAACATACTCCAACAATCATTTGTAAAGTGTGTGTGTAGAAATAGTGAAGAAGCCTTCATATAAACATGTTTGAGATGAAAAATTATTTTCCCATCATTTACTCATGGTTGCCAGAACTTTACCATCAAAAATACGGTAGCAACATAATTGGTTTTACAGACTTAACTTGAAATTTACAGTAATAAACCGTATTTCATTATCTGATATAGTGTTAATTTACCGACCTATTGAAGTATTAATATCTGTTTTGTACCATTATAATACACTGACAACCACCAATCACAGCAGTGATGAGAGTCACATGATCAATCAAAGCTCATCACAAGCACCACGTCAACATGAAAGTTAATACTAAAAATATAGAAGCTGCACAGTTTCATTCGCACAAACATTAAACACCATCATGGTAACACACATGACATTTTAAAAATGCAATAAACATTAATTTAACAACATTAAATGTAACATAAAACCCTAATGTACATAACTGATTAAAAAAAACTAAGAAAACTAGAAGAAACAGTTATTTCAACAAAAATGCATCAAATGTGAAGTGTCACGCAGGGAATTGTGGGAATGTCAATTTACGTTTTTTCGCTGTAAATTATATGAGTGGTCTTTTTCACTTTCAAAAACTATTTTACAGTAAAATTACATTAAATGTACCATTAGATCTATCACAGTTATTTACCGTATATAGTAAAGAAACTTTCTGTTAACTAATTAACAGTCTTTTACCGTTAAAATCACAATCATTTTTTACAGTGTATGCTGTTATTCTTTAACATTTATGTATGTGTGCCATTAGAGCATGCAGTGAGCAAATGATGGCCAAATTTGTGTTTCTGGCTGAACTATCCCTTTACTCAGATGTACTTTTGAGCCTTGAAGGTCATATTATATTATGATGTAAAATGAAGAGCATCCAAGCGTCCATTAACCTGTTATTCTCTCTTCTACAACTGTTTTCCACTCATCTCTGATTTATGGCTTGTTTCTTCATGATTTGCATTTGGATCATACTTCTTTTGTGTTCTCCAACTGATCCGACGCTTTGGTTTTCTCTCGCACATCCCTCTTTCCCTGTTTTCCTGCACACTTTCCCCTCCAGCTGGGTTTGTGAAGTCTCCGATGTCGGAGATCAAGCTCACGGGAGACGCGTTTGAGCTGTACTGTGACGTGGTCGGGAGCCCGGTGCCGGAGATCCAGTGGTGGTATGCTGATATTAACAGGGCCGACTCCTTCAAACAGCTTTGGGACGGTGCCCGTAAGCGCCGGGTGTCCATCAACACGGCATACGGGAGCAACGGCGTGAGCGTTCTGGCCATCTCTCGCCTCACGCTGGAGGACGCCGGGATCTACGAGTGTCGGGCCAGCAACGACCCGCGACGCAACGACCTGCGCCAGAACCCGGCCATCAGCTGGATCCGAACGCAAGCCACCATATCCGTGTTGCAGAGTGAGTTATCTGTGTGCTGTAGTAGCTAGAGATGCTGAAACACCACCATCTCTCCAGATAAGCTGGTTTAGGGCTGGGCGGCGTGATTTTGCTCTTCACGTTTATCCACCTTATTTTGTTAAACCGAAGTAAGCTACAGAGGATATGCATTGATGTCACTTTCCCACTGGAAAACGCCTCCTCAGCCGGACTGAGTGGCAAAAGAAAAAAAATGCATGACTGGATTTAATAGCAGGGTTAAAACTTTATTTAAGACATTTTAAGACTTTTTAAGCACCCGAGGGGGTGCTTAAAAAGTCTTAAAATGTCTTAAATAAAGTTTACCTAATAAAAGGCCTTAAAAAGTCTTAAATAAAGTTTTCCTAATAAAAGGCCTTAAAAAGTCTTAAATAAAGTTTTCCTAATAAAAGGCCTTAAAAAGTCTTAAAATGTCTTAAATAAAGTTTTCCTAATAAAAGGCCTTAAAAAGTCTTAAAATGTCTTAAATAAAGTTTTCCTAATAAAAGGCCTTAAAAAGTCTTAAAATGTCTTAAATAAAGTTTTCCTAATAAAAGGCCTTAAAAAGTCTTAAAATGTCTTAAATAAAGTTTTCCTAATAAAAGGCCTTAAAAAGTCTTAAATAAAGTTTTCCTAATAAAAGGCCTTAAAAAGTCTTAAAATGTCTTAAATAAAGTTTTCCTAATAAAAGGCCTTAACAAGTCTTAAAATGTCTTAAATAAAGTTTTCCTAATAAAAGGCCTTAAAAAGTCTTAAAATGTCTTAAATAAAGTTTTCCTAATAAAAGGCCTTAAAAAGTCTTAAAATGTCTTAAATAAAGTTTTCCTAATAAAAGGCCTTAAAAAGTCTTAAAATGTCTTAAATAAAGTTTTCCTAATAAAAGGCCTTAAAAAGTCTTAAATAAAGTTTTCCTAATAAAAGGCCTTAAAAAGTCTTAAAATGTCTTAAATAAAGTTTTCCTAATAAAAGGCCTTAAAAAGTCTTAAAATGTCTTAAATAAAGTTTTCCTAATAAAAGGCCTTAAAAAGTCTTAAAATGTCTTAAATAAAGTTTTCCTAATAAAAGGCCTTAAAAAGTCTTAAAATGTCTTAAATAAAGTTTTCCTAATAAAAGGCCTTAAAAAGTCTTAAAATGTCTTAAATAAAGTTTTCCTAATAAAAGGCCTTAAAAAGTCTTAAAATGTCTTAAAGTTTACCTAATAAAAGGCCTTAAAAAGTCTTAAAATGTCTTAAATAAAGTTTTCCTAATAAAAGGCCTTAAAAAGTCTTAAAATGTCTTAAATAAAGTTTTCCTAATAAAAGGCCTTAAAAAGTCTTAAAATGTCTTAAATAAAGTTTACCTAATAAAAGGCCTTAAAAAGTCTTAAAATGTCTTAAATAAAGTTTTCCTAATAAAAGGCCTTAAAAAGTCTTAAATAAAGTTTTCCTAATAAAAGGCCTTAAAAAGTCTTAAAATGTCTTAAATAAAGTTTTCCTAATAAAAGGCCTTAAAAAGTCTTAAATAAAGTTTTCCTAATAAAAGGCCTTAAAAAGTCTTAAAATGTCTTAAATAAAGTTTTCCTAATAAAAGGCCTTAAAAAGTCTTAAAATTCTTAAATAAAGTTTTCCTAATAAAAGGCCTTAAAACGTCTTAAAAAGTCTTAAATAAAGTTTTCCTAATAAAAGGCCTTAAAAAGTCTTAAAATGTCTTAAATAAAGTTTACCTAATAAAAGGCCTTAAAAAGTCTTAAAAAGTCTTAAATAAAGTTTTCCTAATAAAAGGCCTTAAAATGTCTTAAATAAAGTTTACCTAATAAAAGGCCTTAAAAAGTCTTAAAATGTCTTAAATAAAGTTTTCCTAATAAAAGGCCTTAAAAAGTCTTAAATAAAGTTTTCCTAATAAAAGGCCTTAAAAAGTCTTAAAATGTCTTAAATAAAGTTTTCCTAATAAAAGGCCTTAAAAAGTCTTAAAATTCTTAAATAAAGTTTTCCTAATAAAAGGCCTTAAAACGTCTTAAAAAGTCTTAAATAAAGTTTTCCTAATAAAAGGCCTTAAAAAGTCTTAAAATGTCTTAAATAAAGTTTACCTAATAAAAGGCCTTAAAAAGTCTTAAATAAAGTTTTCCTAATAAAAGGCCTTAAAATGTCTTAAATAAAGTTTACCTAATAAAAGGCCTTAAAAAGTCTTAAAATGTCTTAAATAAAGTTTTCCTAATGAAAGGCCTTAAAAAGTCTTAAATAAAGTTTTCCTAATAAAAGGCCTTAAAAAGTCTTAAAATGTCTTAAATAAAGTTTTCCTAATAAAAGGCCTTAAAAAGTATTAAAATGTCTTAAATTCAGATTCGATAGGTCTTAAATATTTATGGTCACATTACCGCTAAAATTTCTCCGTCAAATAACCAGTGAAGCTTCGAATCGCGAGAATGATTCTGATTTTATTACATAAACAGCGATTGATAATGATCATGTATTTCTGGTAGCGCTGTTGAGACTCGCACTGCCTGTCTCTGAGAGATTTTATAGTGAGAAATCAAAACAAATCAGCACATATAAACAGCACACATAAAAAACACAGAAAAAACATACTGAGGTAAAAATAAAAAATGTTGAGTTTTATATAGTTAAGTAACATAACATGACTATTTTGCAGAATATTCTCACAATTGCAAATGTTACATTGATTTTAGTTCAATAAACAAGTAGTTAATATTAAATTACTTCAATTACTGAGGTTAAATATTACATATACGTATGCAATATAATGTGTATTTCATAAATTTAATTCAAAGTGGCATTAAAAAGGTCTTAAAAAGTCTTAAATTTAACTTGTTTATATCTGTAGACACCCTGAATAGGAGAACAATTATCAGTTTAAAATAAAGCTTGGACTCGATATAGTGTTCCTTACAATTTACCAAAGATCCAGTGATCGTGGATATTGATATGCAGCAGGAATCGTGTTTCCTGACATTTATATCAGCCTGACTTTTACGCCGGTGAAATACATAAAGCAAATTTGCCTGTGAACGCTTTATATAAACACAATATAGGTCTAAATCCATGTGATCACTCATATCAATGTTATATATATCATCATATCATTTAGCTAGTGTTTATTTAAAACGTTCAATTAAGTAGAATATACGATGGTAAATATTTTAATTAATGAGTTGTCAATACAATATATAACAATACAATATATAGTGTATGATTTTTACCCCGAAATTCAGCATATTGACACAAAATGAAAACTGCAAATCCACCGTTCTCCAGTTGTTTCTGTGAATCGCAGCGATTCATTTGCTTCTCTGTTCTGTAGCTTTCATCAGTCTGTAAAAATATACCTCAGATTTCTTGTCAAATCTATTTATACAGTCAATCTCAAAGCTATTTCCCGGTTTGGGATGTGCATTTTTTCTCAACATTCACGCTGAAAACGTCTTGCCACTCGGTGACGTCACACGCATAACGTCTGTTGTCTGTGAATGTGCGAGACTTCGATTGATTAGCCTTTATGTGTGAATAACTAGAAGAATAACAAGTGCAGCAATGCTCAAACTGTTTAATAATCGTGATAATAAACATATTCCAGTTTGCAATATCAAGCAACATAATGAACTTAACTGGAAGCCTTGTACATTTAAGATGCATATCCGGCTCTTACGTTGAAAATAAGGTGGATGCCTGTGGTGTAATGTTTGTTTATTCTGCTAACATTTCCAGTGTAGTGGTTTGATTTGAATGGGAGTGATTTAGTGAAACTGCAACCATATGAATCCAGAGCTGATGTGCATTACATGTGTTTAATTATCGAGGTTTTGCATCTTTCAGAGCTGAATTGCTTAACCATGCTTTTTAAAATCTGATTCAATTCCTGAATTTGAATTGAGGTGGCAAACTGAAAGTTGAATTGCATTTCGAATTAGAAATTAGAATTTTTTGTCAACTTTCTGTGTTTTCGATAAAAGCGAAGCAAAAAAGTTTTTGAAAATCAGACAAAAATACAAGACGGTGTACTGAACTGCTTTAGTGAGGAAAGAACTACAATCCCATGAAGCATTGCAAACAGTATAATCAAATTAAAAATGATGTAGAATTATAAAAACTACTCTTAAGTTTTGTGAGAGCAAAACGAGATCGGCTCATTACGTCATTCGCAGTGTGGAAGTGGGCGGAGCTAAAGAGCTCGTTTTGATTCTCTGATTGGTGAAATTTTCTGCACAGCATCATGGGTAATGTAGTTTTTCACCAGAAATTCCACTGTTAAACATGATTATTTTAAAAATAAGCTGAAATAATGCAGGCTGACGGCTTCAATGGAATCAAATACCATCGATGAACAAGCTTGTAGATCACAGTAAGCCTGTCTTTACATTTTTAAAGGTTATTGTTAAAATAAATTTCGCAGTGGAGAAAATGAATGCACTCAAATCAAATCCTGGTACTATTTGGCAGTTCAGTTAAAACACTCTTGAACTGAAAGTGAGTCACTTCTTTATTTCTAAATTTTGCACAACCCTGGTGTATTTCCGCTATTTTATGATATGCACATTCACTCATATTTATAGTGCAATTTCTGTTTTATGAAATTTACTTATTTTTTTTGTTATGAATGTTATCTGATCTTTTGGTTTGTGTTATTCATATAAAAAGAAGAAAGAATCAAATGACATTCGCACCTTTGATTTACAAAGTATTTAAATCACTGGATCATCCCAAGATAGTCATTAGCACATGATAATGTAATACATAAAGCATATTTGGAGAGAAAAATATTGTTTACACTTTATTTTAAGGTGTCATTGTTACAGTGTAATTATGTATTTAAGTACTGAGTAATATTAAGCAACTACATGTACTTACTATAAGGTTAGGATAGGGTTAGGGTTTGGTTGAGGGTTAGTTGCATGTAATTATACATAATTTACTGTTATTACTATGGTAAGTACATGTAACATGTAACAAGGACACTGTGAAATAAAGTGTTACCAAAATATCTATAACAAAATTGTGATTGTGCTCACACCGCCCAGCGCTACTACAAACGAAAAATAAAACAAAACCCTATATTACGTTCATTTGAGATCTGATCTTTTGGTTTGTGTTCTTCATATAAAAAGAGAAAAGAATCAAATGACATTCGCACCTTTGATTTACAAAGTATTTAAATCACCGGATCATCCCAAAATAGTCATTAGCACATGATTATGTAATACACAAAACTCATGCTTTCAAATCTTTGTAATTCTACTGCGTTTCTTGTCTTCCTTTTTATTTTATTTAAATTTTTCTATTCATTTTTGCCTTTTCTGTTTTTCTTTCATGTACAGTACAGCACTTTGGCCAACCAAGGTTGATTTTAAACGTGCTTTATAAATAAAATTTGATTTGATTAAACATGTTTGGAGTGAAAAATATAACAAAATTGTGAATTTGCTCATGCCGCCCAGCCCTACAACAGACAAAAAATAAAACAAAACCCCATATTATGTTCATTTGAGACTGTATTGTATTGATTCTTCTGGTGTGTTATTCTGGATATATATTCTTCTATAATTCTTCTCCCGGTGTGTCCGAATGTCACCCTTTCCTTTTGGCAGACTTTGAGGATTCCCACTGAATTGAGTCTCTGAGTCCCCGTCCTCTCCTAATGCCCTTGAGCCTCTTGTTGTGGACGACCACAAACCCAGACAAATCCCTCTCTCCGTCTGCCTCTCCTCCTCCTCCTCACTCCTTCCATCATTGCTTCCCGTTTCTGCTTTCGGTTCTTTATTTTATTTCATTTAGTCTGTTTGTTTGTCAGTTTTTAGTTGCACTGCGTGGGTTGTTTTATTCACTTCAAAGCCCGACATCGAGTGCGGAGCGTAATGCCTATCGGCGCTTTGAAGTCATGCCGGGTTTTATCTGTGTATTTTTGTCCTTGGAAAAGGGTGGATGGGACCAGGAAGAAGACACAAGGGGTCATTTCAGTTACACGGCAATTCCTTATCTTAATACCTTGAGAAAAACAAAAAAATCATAAGATTATCTGGATGGGCCATCTGTTATAAAACTGCCGGAGAATGACCTTGTGCCTTCTTTACATTTACTGTTTGCCTGTGATTCAGTAATGACATTATATTCAGATCCTCAAACGTACAGCCAGTCAGTGGAGAATGATTAAATAAGCATGGTTATCACTTGCTGAATTATGACAAATGCAAAACAAGCTTCATATTCTGTCATTACTGAGAGTCAGTGTTTTCATATTATATACATGTGATACGGCATCAACACATGCATATAACAGGCTATACATGCTGAAGCGCTGCGTGTAAGAATGTATAGTTTGTCAGGAGATCTGCGACGGTCTTGTTGAGCTTTATTGGTTTCAGCGTGCTTGTGTGTGTACAGGCTTTAGCGTGTTCATATTTTCACCCCCAAAACTTCTCTTCACAGTTTCTTCCTGGCTGAAAAATCGATTTCTTGTTGTTTTGGCTGAGGATTGTGAGCAGGAAATTTAATCCACTGATTGACCATTAAACTCTTTCCTCTTAGCAGGTGTCCTCCAGATGACCTTCGACAGGATCTCCACACTGATATTAGAGTGTGTGTGTGTGTGTGTGGCCGAGGGAGAGAGAACTAGCAGTAACGTTCCCCTCGGATAAAGCAAACTGCAGGAGAAGGTGTGAGGAATGCTAATTGGCTCATCCGAAGCTCCTCCCCCAGAGTGGGAATGATATCTAGAGGTTTTACTGTACAACCCAATTGCTGGGTGATTATTTTCCTTCTGGACGCTGAGGTTGCTACGGTGGAGTCGCTCGAAACACACCTGCTCAACTCAACACACACTTTCTCATCTGATTAAAGCCTGTACATTTAGATGAAAAAGTTTGACCATAAAAAGTAGTGATATTTGTTATTTGAGCCTGTAGTCCCAGACTTTTGCCACAGTTATTAACATCATAAATCTTTCAAAGTTTTTTATATTTAAATTTTTTTAAATGCATGTACATTTATAACACTATACTTTGCGTTTTTTTGCGGCATTGAATTACAAGAAACTAGTTGCACTGCTGTGTTTCTACAACGGCTGAGGGACAGATTTGACAGATCTTTATTTTATGCAATAACTAATTAATAATTAATAATGTGCATATTAATAATGTGCAATAATGCATATTAATATGCATCACATTATTAATAAGACTAGATTTACTAACCGCTCACTCCAGCGCAAACCATTTTTTGGTGTTAAAAACTACTGTCAGGATTTACTAAAGACACACTGTAAAAAAACGAGCGCTAAAAAAGCGAGGACAGGCTTATTTTTGAAGCTGACCGTGGCTCTGTCCACACGGAGACGCGTTTAGCTGTATACGTACAAATTTTGTATCGTATTGGCGTTTCGTCCAGACGGATACGGCTTTTTGGGAGACTGAAACCGCTATTTTTTTAAACCGGGTCCCAGAGTGGATAAATCTGAAAATGACTCCCTTGTGTTTTCGTGTGTACGGCCAATCCGTACATTTTGTGAAACGATGATGTCATCACCCCACGTGTCCGCATACACCGCCGTCGTGTTGGGTTCGTATAGACCTTATGCGCCAGAGAAACGAGGGCGCCGCCATCTTTAGAATATTGTCTTTGAACTTCCGTTTTTTGCAGTCGCTCTGTATATTTCTATGGCATCGCTGTCCAGGAGTAATTAGCTTTTGAAGTGGTTTTACTTAATTTAAAGTTAACGAAAGTTATCATGAGGATTGTAATGTTTAAAGCAGATGTCTTAACAAATGTCAGTAGACCGGGAAGATTTTAAAACGAGCCGTTCATTCATAAATACGAAGGATCGCTGTGAAAATACAGACCGGAAGACAAAAGGGGCGGAGCTACATAAGGTCTATAGAGCGCGCGAGGTTATGCGCACACTCCAAGTCTTCTTCTCCTTGTTTAGTGTATCTCTGTTGCATAATTACAGCGCCACATACTGGTCTGGCATGTATACCACATCGTTTTCAGTCGGTTTCAGTAGTTTCGTGTGTACGCATATATTTCTTGAGACGAACGAGAAAAAAAAAGATCGGATAGGGAAAGCTCTGGTTTCGTGTGGATGTGGTCTTAGTGCATATGTATTTGTAGGAGTTTCCCTTTCAGACGCAAAATATATGGGAGGAGAGTTTGCGGTTTGCGCTCGTCAATTTACTAGTATTTGTGCCATTATTTACCACCCAAAAAAAGCATGTCTTAAACCAGACGCTAATTTGTGGTAGATTGCGTTGGTCATTATGGAAATGATCTGCGTCTGTGTTCATTCATTTGCGCGTCGTCTGTAGATCATCGCAGAACTGTACACTCCCATCTGCGTTTTTATGGGATTATTGCCATCTCACGCTAATTTGCCCTGTTTAGTAAATCTGGCCCTAAATGTATTAGTTTTTATTAAAACTCAGTAATCCAAATGAATGGAGATTTTCTATGCCAGTCAAATGCATAAATCTCAAACTTAGGCCTAAATATTTTTGAGTGTTTTATTGATAGCTAAAAGCATCATCCGTATAGCCAAAATATTTCATGAATAAGGATGTATGGGACTTGACGGCTTTAAAATAAATAAAATAATCACAATAGATACATTTAAGCCACTGATATCTGCCAAGAGAAAATAAGCTGAACAGAAACTATGAAAGTGTTAAATAGACACTTTGCACATGAAATGATCCATGTTTAACTGGATTTAACGGAAACACAAGATGATTTTGCTGTAAAAGTGGTCTTGTGTTGAACTGATTAGGCTTATAACTGCATGTTCAGTTTCATTCTTGATTGTCTGCTGCTGTAAATTGTGTGTCTATTTTCTAATTTTGTTTATCTCAAAGAAATGTTATGCCATTTTTGTCCCATTTCAGGCATACATTAAGGCCAGTATGGAGGTGTAGATGCACCCAAAAATGAAAATTCATGTCTTTTGAAACCTGAATGACTTCTGTGGGAAGTTTAAGATTTATTTATGGCTGAATGTCCAATGTTCTGGCTTCACTTGACTTCAAATGCACGAGTTGAGTGGACTTTTATGATGTTTTTGTCCTGTTTTGGAGTTTAAGAGTCATTGGTCACAGTCCACTTCCTTCGATTCATCATTTTTTGTGTTTCACTGAAGAAAGTAAGTCATACAGGTTTTAAATGACAGTGTAATGTTGACCGAATCTTCATCTTTGAGTGAACTGTCCCTTTAAACGTCAAAATAATCTATACATAAACATATGTTAAACCTAATTTACAAGATTTATTAACATTATTTGGTGTGCAAGCACACATTTTCATGTGTTCCCCACAGGTACACGTCCAGAAAGGTCTCGAGGAAACACGAATGTCCACTAAATTTGTAATGTTTTATTCTCTAACTGTCCAGAACTCTGTCTCGGTTTCAGAGCCACGAATCAATGCTTCCGATCAGGAGATTTTACAGCCTAAAGGCGGGCAGGAATTACCCATCATCCTTCAGTGTAACCTCACGAACTCGCACAGCACACACCAGGAAAGCTTCTGGATGAAGAACGGACAGGAGATCGCCAACACAAAGACGCAGCACAGACACACACTGTTCAAGTGAGATTTCAATGGAAAATGTGCTTTTTGCTTTGGGTTTACCGACTGAGTGTGTCTCTCCTGCATCTGTGTTATGCTGTCAGTTACACAGACTAATCATTTCATCCCTCAGATTATTAAAAACCACAGGAAACATGCTTAAATTGATAGATTAAGGGTTTCCAGTAGTTTAGCATTTAAATATGAAATCTAGTGCACTGATTAGTGCTTCAAATACATCTGGCTGACAGGTGGATGAATCGCATGAATATGTATATATACACTACCGTTCAAAAGTTTGGGGTCAATACGATTTTTTTTTATTTTTTTTTAAGAAATTAATACTTTTCTTCAGAAAGGACGCATTAAATTGATCAAAAGTGACAGTAAAGACATGTATAATAATGCAAAATAATTATTTTTTAATTAAATGCTTTTCTCTTGAACTTTCAAAGAATCCTGAAAAAAATGAATCCCGGTTTGCACAAAAATATGAAGCAGCACAACTGTTTTCAACTGTGATAATAATCATAAATGTTTCTTGATCATCAAATCATCATATTATACTGATTTCTGAAGGATCATGTGACACTGAAGACTGGAGTAATGATGCTGAAAATTCAGCTTTGATCAAAGGAATAAATTACACTTTACTATATATTCACATAGAGAACAGCTGTTTTACATTGAAATAATATTTCACAATATTACTGGGTTTGTTTTGTATTTTTAATCAAATAAATGCAGCCTTGGTGAGCAGAAGAGACTTCTTTTAAAAACATTAAAAATCTTACCGACCCCAAACTTTTGAACGGTAGTGTATATATATATTAATGTAATTTATTCATGTGATATAATTTTAATATATGAAAACATTAAATATATATATATATATATATATATATATATATATATATATATATATATATATATATATATATATATATATTTAATAAATTACATTAATATAAATAGTTTTTTAAAAAAATAAATAAAAATAAATATATATATATATATATATATTAATGTAATTTATTCATGTAATATAATTTTAATATATTAAAACATTAAATATATATATTTAATAAATTACATTAATATAAATAGTTTTTAAATAAGCAGTTTTTAAAGCATTAAAAAAAAAAAATATATATATATATATATATATATATATATATATATACAGTAGTCAACATTTAAAGTGGATAAAAACCTTTCATCAGTTATACATGAAATATAATTTACATGTAAAATATAATTATGATATAAAATATTTAATTTTGTTTTCCATTTCATTCTCGGGTGAAATATGACACATTTTCATGAGAATTATCACATTCATTTCAGCATTGGTAATTTTTTTTGCATTACAGTATTAATGGTTCTATTCAAACAAAATATTTATTTATTTGCTTATTTATTTTGATATAAAAATGCTATAATTTGGGGTGAACTGTAACCCGTCAGATTCACCCAGGCATTTTTTCAGTTTCTCATGCGCCCGTGGAGTCTGTAATATAGGAGTATTTCAGTGTAGCGTCTCAGGATACTCTGAGGACAGTCAGGATGATGTTGGCGCACAGAATCTCTTTAGCAACATGTCTCCTCCGAGCGAGTGATGTGGCGAAAGGCGATCTGCTGTCAGACTCATGTCACAGACTCAGTAGAGACGCTTCACTCCTGAATCGACAGCTCTGCGCCGGGAGCTCTAGCTCTGCGTAATCCAGTCCAACAAAACACATCTCCACCTGAAAACATCCTCGTAATAGAGTTCAGTCTGGTGATTAATAATGCAATATATCTCCATGATTAATATCGGCTCCTAGAGCAATAGCGCCCACAAAAATGCTTTCATGTTATTCCAAACCCTGTATGCTGTTAATTTCTGTTGCAATTTTATATACACGAATAGTGACAAGGTATAATGCAAAAAGAGTTTTATTTCAAGCTTTCTGAAGTCATGTGCTATTTGTGATAAATCTAAGCTATTTGCCTGAAATCTTTCTCCATTCTCTAACCTAGGATCAGTGGCGTTTTCTAAATGTTGCACCCTTTTTTAATATGAATGCATGTAAGATTTCAGAGCTTCTGGAAGATTGTCTGTGAGTAAGGATTAAATGATGCAAAGGCAAGGTCATGGGTTCGATTCCCAGGGAATGCAACGCATGAACTGATCTGATGTAATGTGTACGTTGAATGCAATGTAAAAGTACGTATCTGCCAAATGCATAAAATGTCTTTAGGAGACTTGAAATATAGTGCAATCAATGCAAGCTTGATGCATGAAAAAGAACAGCATACAAGTGACATGAGGGGGAGAAAATGAAGGCTTTTCTAGTTTTGTGAACTGTTCCTTTAAGAGTTTTTTCTTGGTTGTTTTTTTTAAAGAGATGTTCTACTTTTGAGCTGGCAGTGATTTTGTTTCTTGTTTTGTAGGTTAAGTAAACCGAGGGCAGATGATTCTGGTGAATACATGTGCGTTTACACCTTTAAATCGGCTCCAAATGCCAACGCTTCCATCGAGGTCAAAGGTAAGAAATCTTGTCAAAAACTCATTAACACCATCGAAACGCTGTTGCCATCCAGTAGAGACCTAACCCGTGTTATAATTAGCTATTGTTTGGAGTTGTAATTAGCCTCTCTTCACCTTCAAATAAACTCCGTTGAGAGAACAGCAACAGTTCTGGTCCTGAATCCTCACTGAGGCTCAGGTTAGTTCGACACTCGAGCTGTCAATCATCTTTAGGACTGAACATCCGGCCCGGACTTCATAACCACTCAAACGTGCGGAGACTGTATATTTCAGACTGTACGACTCCGAAGAGGAAAGATTTTTTTTTTATGATTCTCACTGGTGTTTCTTATTATTGTACGTAATTTTATTTTACTGTAAAAAAAAATTGTAAGCATAAATTAGTACATAAGATGTAATCATTGTTTATTTACACTTTACCAGAGATTTTATTTATATATATATATATATATATGTATATATACAATTTTAAATTTGTAATTTTAATTAAAATAAGCATAAATTAGTACCTGACAATATTTCAGCAATATACAATAAAAATATTTTTGCATATTACAAACATTTTTATTTATTTATTTTATTTATATTACAATACAAACTGTAATACTTTGATTTTATTTTTACATTTTAATTTAAATAAGAACAAATTAGTACCTGATATATAATTATACACATTACTAAAGATATATATGATTTTTATTAATAACATTTAAATTTAAATAAGCATAAATTATTACCTTACAAGTACCATTATTTTTTTTTTGCATATTACAAAAAATAGATATATTTATTTATTATTAATATAACAGTAAAAACTGTAATGCTGTAATTTTCTTTTCAATTAAATTTTTATTTAAATAAGCATAAATTAGTGCCTGACAAATAAATCCTTTTGTTTTTGACGTATTACAAAAATGTTATTTTTATTTATTTACAGTAAAAACTGTAATACTATGCCTTTTATTCTTAAAATTTTACTTTATAATTTGAATGTAAATAAGCTTAAATTATTGCATTAAAAAAGTAGGGCTTATTATTCATTCATATTGTGTGGTAAAATATAATCGATCCAGGCATGTTCCCAGCAATTCCCTCATTCGGAGTTTCTGCTAATATTGTAGACAGTGTATTATATAGATATAGATAAGCACAGATAATGTTTGCATGCATATGAAGTGTGTTCTGCTCCCGAGTCTGATCGCCTGTGTGTTCCTCACTGTTAAGCCAATTAGTTGTGACACGCCGTCACGCGCACTGAGCATGCTCAGACCGTCCCTCACTTTAACCGTTGCCTGGTTACGTAACGCGATGATGTCACTCTGGCTTCGGCCCGCGGGCTGTTAGATGACAGAAACACACGACCCCTCATCCTGACGGATTGTCCCTGTCCTATTTGTGTCTCTTTACATTCACAACTGGATCTACAAGACGCCTGACGAGCTTCTTGATATCAGTCCGCTTTAAATCCCTCAATTAACGCTGTTCAGGTATTCAAGTATTTCGGTGAATATTTTATAAGGTCTAATTTCTTCTTTTCTATATGATAATTATGAAAATATATTGTGTTAAAATGTGAGCTATTTTATGATTTTTGTATTATTTTCATGACAATAACACATTTTGCCTCAACTTCACATTTCACCACGTAATTAAATGAACAGAAAAAAGTAAGTTTGTAATTAAAAATAAGTCATTATGTACATAAATATATATTATTTTTTGCAAAAAGAAAACACCTATTTTAAGACTATTAAGATTATTTGCATTATCAATTTCCCATTTCTTTAATACTGTAGTTTTTACTGTACTGTATTTTTAATCAACTTTACATCAAATAATGACGTTTAAATACTATACAATTTAAATAATATATGATTTTTTTCATATATTGTTTAACTAATAAGTATAAGATTTTCTGCATTTAGATAATGTGAAGTTGAGGCAAAATGTGTTATTGTCATGAAAATAATACAAAAATCATAAAATAGCTTACATTTTAACACAATATATTTTCAGAATTATCATATATTTCATGGAAATATGTAATAATTATGATGCCAAGTCATATATAATTATATGTCAGCTATATATATATATATATATAATACTCAATTCTGATTGGCTGGAAGGTGTGCAATAAAACTGTTTAATGCAATGATAGTTATAATATCAGTTTTATATTAATGCACTACTCGCATACAAAGGTCGTAAAAAAATCTTGTACAAATACTTAACATTATAATTCATACTAATAATTAACATAAAACGTGAAATATGATCTACACATGTTCTTGAGCGATTAGAGATTCACCTAAACACTGATAAAAGCTGAATATCGTCTCGGATCTCAGAGGAATATGAGCTTGTGTTGAACTGTGGCAGTCGCTCAGGTTGAATGTGTCCCATCATGCATTCTGTTCACCCCCGACCACTCGTGTGTTTGGCACCTCTCTCGCTCTTACACACACGAACACACACTCACTCTCTCTCTCTCTCTCACACACGCACGCACACACACACAGACACACTCTCTCTCTCTCACACACACACAGAAACACTCTCTCTCTCTCTCACACGCACAGACACACTCACTCTCTCGTTC
>JAPDVR010000005.1:2351668-2391668 GCA_026230005.1 Gila orcuttii | reverse complement strand
CCTGCACCTTTACGTGTTTATATTTAGTCCGCATTATTAGGGAAGGATCCCGGTGCGCCATCTGTCGTGAGTGTGAGTCCATACATTACCCTGCATGAATTCCTCTCCAGATCCTACTGTATATTTTCCATCTGTCACGATTATATTCGGTTTGGGTTACACAAGCTCTTTCCTTTCAAGGCAAACGAGATGCTCCACAAATAGCAGCGTATAACAGCTATCAGTATCCGACATGTTCCCGATCTCTTCCGGCATTGATCACACTCTTCCGCTGCTCATCACTAGTGGAGGTTTTGAAGATAATGTGAATTTGGGGGAAAATGTGTTTGTCATGAAAATAATGTCGCAATACAAAAAAGGGCTTCATTTTCTTTAAGCATAATATATATATATATATATATATATATATATATATATATATATATATATATATATATATATATATTATTTACATATATATATTTTTTTTGTAAAATATGCATGACTTTTAATTAAAAAGTCATTATTTCTATTAAATAATTATATTTTGCAATATTAATTATATACACTATTATATGTATATTAATTATAATAATAAATATTTTGAAATTAAAAATAAGTCATTATTTCTATTACACAATTATATTTAGCAAAATATTAAGTATATACACTATTACATATATTTATTATAACAATTATTATTTTGTAATTAAAAGGCATTTCTATTACATATAAAACCCTGTTTTAGGAGTATTTAAATAGTTTACATTTTCCATTTTTCTGTTAAAACTAGGGCTGTCAGTTAAACGCGTTATTAACGGCGTTAACGCAAAACCATTTTAATGCGATTAATTTTTTTTATCGCGAGATAAACGGTCTTTTTGGCCTAGCAAACTTTGTCGTTTTTTTCACATGCTTTTGCAACAGGACGCGGCATGCGCGGCGCTGCGCTATGAAACCCATTCATTTCAAGGGCTTGCGCCGTGCGAGGATGTTTTGTTGCTTCGTCGACCAAAGCGCAAGTGGATCTAGCTAGACCGGAAACAAAACAACAGGCACGCGCACACACTTGTTTGGGCTTGCGAGCCGACCAAATAGGTTAACGTTACGTTTTGAGTGACGAGCGCGAGACGCCGAAATGGATGCCAATAAGATTCTGAATGGAAAGTTTACTTTTAAAAAGTTGCCAAATGGTTCCATTGACTAGACCAAAGTGATCTGTGTGTTTTGTCGTTATGAACTGAGCTATTATCATCGCAGCACGTCCAGTCTGAAATACCACTTGATGATGGCCAAGCACACACACACACACAGCTGATGCGAATTCTCCGCCCCCTCGTCAATATCAGTACTTCGTCAGTATTTCTTTCACCCTTTTATTGATGGACAGTGTTACATTGTGTTACAAAGAAATTATTTGCTCCAAGTGAGAATGTTAGTGTGAAATTGAACACAGTATTGCCCATGTTGTTTTCAATAAAAAAAAAGTGCACAAAGCAAGCAATCCACTTTTTTTAAGTTGATAAGAGCATTAAAATGAGAAAAAATAATAAACAAAAAGAAATCAAGAGACATTTAGAATAGATAAAAATGTGCGATTAATCGCGAGTTAACTATGACATTAATGCGATTAATCGCGATTAAATATTTTAATCGTTTGACAGCACTAGTTAAAACTGATTCTTATTATATTCTCATAACTAACAGTAGTTTTCAGTCAATTTTTAAATTAGCAGTACATAAAATACTATCATGATGTACATGATATACAATTTAAAAAAATAATATATATATATATGCTGTTACATATATAAAGTAATTGTAAAAGCGGGCCAGGTGATGGAGTGTAATGGAGAAAGTGTTGATTTATTGCGTCTCAAAGATGCTGTGAGTGAGGATAATGCCGAGCTAAGCTCTCCATCGCTTCTCTGCTCATGACTCACACACACACACACACACACACACACACACACACACACACACACACACACACACACAGTATCCTCAGAAGGCACGTGCGCACCATAATTAGAGTTGATGATGTCAGCCAATCCACTCCTCCTCCATCCACACGTTCACGCTCAGAGATTCGCTTCATCCTGATTAATTGCACGGAGGGAATTACGGCAATTTCGGAGATTAGCGGCGGCTGCGTGTCAGAACCAGCGAGGGGATGGGGGGGGTTACGATCATATCCAATATTCCTTAATTCGGGGGAATATTGAAGCGCAGGTGTGTGTGACATTGAGCTGTGTATTATCCAGTGAAGGGAATGATGTGACTCAGCACATCAGAGAGGGGAAGCCTGAATTACTGCGCCCGCGGGTGGGGGGGGGGGTGCTTTTAATTAAGTCTGCGCCATCTCGTTTATGTCAGTCATTTGTGGTGTTAGGATACACAATTATTATGCAAGCATGGTTACGATTAAAAAAAAAAAATTCCCTTTTTTCATCCACATCTCAATATAAGTGGCTGTTAGTCTGTATGCTGAATGAAGATATGTTCTTGTTATTGTCTTGTTTTCCAGTACAAATGTCTAAACATTTTAAAAATAAAGGTGAATTTACTTACTGCAAATTGGCACACAAGTTGAGAAGAAATATGGGGTCTGTAAAGTGTAAACTCATTTAATGTTAATACATTTCTCAGAAAACGAGACTGGAAATAGAACAATGATATTGATGACTCATCTTGTTCTCATCTGCATATGCAAATTTCTGTCCAATCAGATGCTGTCTTGATTGAGAATGCCCCGCCCCCTGATGCCACCTGCTTCTAACTAGCAATAGCAATATTGTTCATAATTCATTGCTGTGATGATACTACCTTGCTATTCAAACAAATATTTGATATGACTCATCCTGACTTCCTGTTTTAAAGGGATACTCCACTTTTTTTGGAAATAGGCTCATTTTACAACTCCCCCAGAGTTAAACTGTTGAGTTTTACAGTTTTTGAATCCATTCAGCCGATCTCCGGTTCTGGCGGTACCACTTTTAGCATAGCTTAGCATACATCATTGAAGTGGACAAGACCATTAGCATTTCTCAAAAAAAAAAAGACCAAAGTGTTTCGATATTTTTCCTATTTAAAACTTGACTTTTTCCGTCGGTCTTAGTGCACAATGTTACTACAGAAGAGTCAAGTTTTAAATAGGAAAAATATCGAAACACTTTGGTCATTTTTTTTTTTTTGAGAAATGCTAATGGTCTTGTCCACTTCAATGATGTATGCTAAGCTATGCTAAAAGTGGTACCGCCAGAACCGGAGATCGGCTGAATGGATTCAAAAACGGTAAAACTCAATAGTTTAACTAGAGTTTTAAAATTAGCCTATTTCCAAAAAAAGTGGAGCATCCCTTTAGAAGATAATATTATAATTATTAGGAAGTATTATTAAAGTAAATGCGGTCAGTTGTGAATTTAATGTCCACAGGTTACTCCATAAAAATGATCCCTGTAATATGTTAATGGAAGTGTTTTATGGCGAAATTGTATGAAAGTCATGGAAAACAAATTCCATAGTCACAATTCAATGCTTTATTTTTTTAAGTCAGAGGATTACAGGAATCTGACTCTGTAAAATGATGAAAAATCACATCACATGACCCAAATAATAAACCGCATGTCAAGACAAGAAAAAGAGAGTTTAGAAGGAGGTGTAAAGTAAAGGGACGAGCTGAAATCTGAGTGATGTAAATGCAATATTAATAAACTAAACGTGATGGTCTTTTCTCTCTCAGCTGCTCCTGAAATCTTGGGCCACAAACGAAGTGAGAACAAAAAAGAAGGAGAAAACGCGACGCTGCACTGCAAGTCTGTGGGATACCCGCATCCACTGTGGACGTGGAGGAAGAAACTGGGCCGAGGCTCTTACATCGTACGTGTCCAACACACAGCGTCACATGATCCTTCAGAAATCAGTATAATATGATGATCTGATGCTCAAGAAACATTCATGATTATTATCAATGTCGAAAACAGTCGTGCTGCTTCATATTTTTTGTGGAAAACACTGGGATACATTTTTATTTCTCATGATTCTGTGATGAATAGAAAGTTCATAAGAACAGCGTTTGGTTGAAATACTCTTTTTTTTTTACATTATAAATGTCACTTTTGATCACTTTAATGCATCCTTGCTGAATAGAAGTATTCATTTTTGGACGCTAGTGTATCCTGCAATTTAAATTCAATCTTTAAACTTCTTTAACTCTTTCCCTGCCAGCGTTTTTGAATAAAGTTGCCAGCCACCATCAGCAGTTTTGACCATTTTCACAAAAATTTCACGAGCACTAGAATATTTTGTTGTATGAATATCTGAAAATGCAATATATCAAAAGAAAGAAAAGACCCTCTGCTTTTAAACAATATTCTACTTTCATGCATTATTTTTTTTTTATCAACACTTGAATGTGAGTAAGTTTAATAAAAAAGCAACATTTTGAGCAAAAAGCTGAGAAAATCATGTTTTGTCAAACACTACGTCTGGATGATATTCAGGATGATGATCAAAACTCAGTCCATGAACACACTCAAAGGTTCACAGTCCTGTAACTCGTCCTAGCTCGACATTTAATTTTCGTTTTGATCAGGAGATTGTCTACTCTTCCAGTAGATGTGTAATAGCGCCCCCTACCGTATAACACTGAAAACACGGAAAGACTGAAAATCCCGTCAGTGGCGGGGAAAGAGTTAAAGGGGATATTTGACCCAAAAATGAAAATTGTGTCATTATTTACTCACCCTCATGTCATGATAACATTGAAACTAGGGCTGCACAATATATCGAAATATCGCAAATGTATATATCGCGATATGCATATCGCAACGGCTTGCAATAACTAGGTCATGAATAAAAGACGTAAAGAAATTCACTCACTGCTCTCGGCTGAATAACTTTTGTAGCTTTAATCAGTATATATTTAATTCATACAGTGAAAACTAAGCAGTGTTTTATTTTTACATTTGATTATTCAGTTTCTGTTGTTAAATAATCCCAATGTAGGATAAACTGAAACCCTGAACCCTGTAGTTTACACTGATGTTAAAATAACACTTCTTATGCGACAGTAAAACACTGATGTTCACTTTCAGAAGTTGTAGGGATGTTGTCTTGTCAAAAAAAGAATGTGAAACACGTATGTAGGTTATATCATTTTAAATGTATTTTAAAGATAATTTAAGTTTATTTTACACACTTTAAGCATTATCGTATCGCATATCGAATATCACATTACTTAATAAGTTTTCGCATATCGAATATCGCATTATTTAATGAGTTATCGCATATCGAATATCACATTATTTAATGAGTTATCGCATATCGAATATCGCATTATTTAATGAGTTATCGCGTATCGAATATCGCATTATTTAATGAGTTATTGCGTATCGAATATCACATTATTTAATGAGTTCCCTTTCGAGAGGTCTCTCCTATTGCGTAAGTAGCTTACGCTATGGGAAAACTCGTTTTCTCGAGGATATTGAAGTCTTTATGTAAAACGCATTGCAGCTGCACAGCTGACAGCAATGAACGAAGGAGCTCGGTCATTGGCTGTGCTGCGGCAACTTGCTCGAACCAATGACGGGGCGACTCTGAATGCGCGACCAATGAACGCGCTTCGCGCCCGCGCGCGTCAGAGCCCGCCAAGATGGGCGTGGCCAAGCTATATATTGGGCGCCCCGTCATGAGAGTTCTTTAGATTTAATCTCCTACAGCGAACACCTTCTTCGCTGGATCCTCCGGATTATTGAAAGCCTTCGCCGCCGTGGAAAAGCATACCAGCGGGATTGCTACGAGGACGTCGGCACCTTCAGCCGCCTTCGAACACCATCCTACTGAGCCATCCGGCGCGCCACACACGCAAGTATTTTACATCTGTTCGCCCCGCGACATTTGTAAAAGAGCAATTTTCTGAGGCGTTGTTTCAAATGCCTTCCTGCGCATCGTGCAGAGACCTTCTCCCGGACGGGGATCGTCACATCATCTGCGCTCGCTGCCTGGGCCGGGACCACGCAGAAGCTGCTTTGACCAAGGGCGGATGCCCGGAATGTGACGACCTGGGTCTCTCCACACTGCGAACTCGCTTCGCCGCTTTCGCCGCGAGCGAGCCCATCGCCGCCACCCCTCTGTTTGAGCCGCGCTTTAAAAAAAAAAAAAAAAAAACGCCGCTCACAGAGGCTTCCTGAACCTGAGCTCAGTGACGTCACGCCGAGCCAGTCTCCGCGTGCTTCACCGCCACTCTTGCCTTCCCCACCGCCGGTTCAGTTCACTCAGCCGGACCCACACCCCTCTAGCAGAGCGGTGGGCCTTGTGACTTTCGGCACGTCCGAGGACGACGGGGGAGTGGATGACAGCCTGTCCATCGACGCTGCATCTGACGACTGGCCGGGCTCCACTTTCGACCCCGCCCCGTCGACGCTAGCTAGCACGAGTGCGGGCTCCACCATGGATACGGAGATTATCCGCACCCTCTCGAAGGCCGCGGAGGACCTCGGGCTCGATTGGTGTTCTCCGCCAAGTCATGGAAAGCCCCCCACTCTGCGCGCCTAAAGCCTTCTTTTTCTTCTTCGCTCTCCTCAGTGGACGGCGCGAAGGAAAGAGGCTACGAGGGAACGCCGCCCCTCGAGGAGGCCGTGGCCAATCATCTCTGCCCGCCCTCCACCACCGGATGGAAAGCCAAAGCTTCCCACCCCTCAAAGCCCTGCCGCACTACCTCTGCTCTCGCCGGTCGCGCCTACGCCGCCACCGGCCAAGCTGCATCAGCGTTTCACTCAGTGGCGGTACTTCAAGTGTTCCAAGCCAAGCTTCTCCGCTCTATGGTCGAGTCTGGCCCCGAACCCGAAGCCTTCAGGGACCTACGCAGCGCAACTGATATAGCTCTGCGAGCCACGAAGGCCACCGCCCAGTCTATTGGCCGTGCTATGGCTAATTTGACTGTTCTCGAGCGCCATCTGTGGCTGACTCTGACGGAGATGCGGATAAGGCGCCATTTCTCGACGCGCCTATCTCCACCAGCGGGCTGTTTGGACCGGCGGTTAAAGGTTTCGCCGAACGCTTCACTGAGGCCCAGAACGCTTCACAAGCTATGCGTCATTTCCTGCCGAAGCGCTCCAGCTCATCGCAGAGCAGACAGAGACCGCCACAGCCGCAGCGGGCTAGAACAGCTCCCACCGCCTCTCAGCCCGCGCCTCAGGCTGACGCTCGACGCCGCTCGCGCTCTCAAAAGCCGTCCTAGCCACAGAAATGAGAAGAGAGAGTGCGTGTCTCGCAAAAGCCGGACCACTCTCTCTGCAAAAGCTCAAACATTACCCAGTCCCCTTACAGGCGGCTGGATATGTCCATACAGCAGTCAATGGGCCAGTCACAGAGCTCGCTCATCTGCAAACAAACGCCGTTTTTACGGCGACGCACAGAAAACACACAAAAAAAAAAGTATTTTTCTGCCTGCGTCACTAAGGGTTAACATGTCCACAAAGTGTGCATTCCCAGATACTGTCAAAACTTCCCATGAATGTAGATCACTTGCCTACGGTCATGTACGCACCACTACACACAAGCACTGTTCACACAGTTATAAATTCATCCCCAGTAAAAGCGGGAAAAATTATAAAGGTGACGCGTGTGCCTAACACTGTTTATGCACCCCCACCTATAAACACTGTCCTTACAGTGTCAAACACAACCTCAGCTCAGGCTGCGAGTTTTACAAACACAGCGCGCGCTGTTGTAATCACACACGCGCCCATTCACTTAGCTGCTCAGCGCGCGCCCGCGCCTCTGAGAGCTACAAGCTCAGGCGATTCGCTGGCCAGGTCCCTACGTCACAGCGGCCCTCCCCTAGCCTGTATTCAGCCCATATCTGTACACGCAGCGGCATGGGAAAACATTCCAGATATGCCGAAATGGGTATTGAATATAGTAAAGCACGGATACTCGCTCCAGTTCGCTAGCAGACCACCACGTTTTACGACTGTGGTCGAGACAAAAGTGAGAAAGGAGTGTTCACGTTCTACGCACAGAGGTGCGCAAACTAATAGAAAAGGGCGCTGTGGAAACTGTTTTCCCCCTCTCTGAGCGGGACAGGTTTTTACAGCCGCTGTTTTCTCGTCCCGAAAAAGGATGGCGGTCTCCGCCCCATCCTAGATCTCAGACACCTGAACAGAGCACTAATGATTCGCTCGTTCAGAATGTTAACAACCAAGCATATCCTCGCGCAAGTACGCCCAGGAGATTGGATTCTCTCAGTGGATCTGAAAGATGCTTACTTTCACATTCCAATAACGCCTCATCACAGGCCGTTTCTGAGATTCGCTTTCGAGGGACAGTCATACCAGTACACAGTACTTCCGTTCGGCCTGTCCCTGGCTCCCCATACATTCACGAAATGTATGGATGCAGCACTTTCCCCCCTAAGACGAAGGGGAGTGCGAATACTGAATTATCTCGACGATTGGCTGGTTCTAGCACAATCAGAGAGTCAGTTAATAACACACAGATCTTGGATTATCAGCCATTTAGAATGCCTGGGTCTAAGAATCAATTTTGCAAAAAGCATACTATCTATAAAAAAAGCATAAAACTAATGCGTTTTACATAAAGACTTCAATATTCTCGAGAAAAGGAGTTTTCCCATAGCGTAAGCTACTTACGCAATACTCGTTCCCTCCTCTCAGGGAACCGAGGTTACGTAAGTAACCGAGTCGTTATCGCATATCCAATATCGCATTATTTAATGAGTTATAGCATATCGAATATCGCATTATTTAATGAGTTATCTCATATCTCATATCACATTAATGAGTTATCGCATATCGAATATCACATTATTTAATGAGTTATCGCTTATTGAATATCGCATTATTTAATGAGTTATCTCATATCGAATATCACATTATTTAATGAGTTAACGCATATCAAATATCACATTATTTAATGAGTTATCGCATATCGAATATCACATTATTTAATGAGTTATCGCATATCGCATTATTTAATGAGTTATCACATCTCGAATATCGCATTATTTAATGAGTTATCGCATATCGAATATCACATTATTTAATGAGTTATCGCATATCGAATATCACATTATTTAATGAGTTATTGCATAGCGAATATCACATTATTTAATAAATTATCACATATCGAATATCACATTTAATGAGTTATCGCATATCGAATATCACATTATTTAATGAGTTATCGCATATCAAATATCACATTATTTAATGAGCTATCGCATATCGAATATCACATTATTTAATGAGTTATCGCATTATTTAATGAGTTATCACATATCGAATATCGCATTATTTAATGAGTTATCGCATATCGAATATCACATTATTTAATGAGTTATCGCATATCGAATATCACATTATTTAATGAGTTATCACATATCGAATATCACATTTAATGAGTTATCGCATATCAAATATCGCATTATTTAATGAGTTATCGCATATCGAATATCACATTATTTAATGAGTTATCGCATATCGAATATCACATTATTTAATGAGCTATCGCATATCGAATATCACATTATTTAATGAGCTATCGCATATCGAATATCACATTATTTAATGAGTTATCACATATCGAATATCACATTATTTAATGAGTTATCGCATATCGAATATCACATTTAATGAGTTATCGCATATCGAATATCACATTATTTAATGAGTTATCGCATATCGAATATCACATTATTTAATGAGTTATCGCATATGACATTATTTAATGAGCTATCGCATATCGAATATCACATTATTTAATGAGCTATCGCATATCGAATATCACATTATTTAATGAGTTATCGCATATCGAATATCACATTATTTAATTAGTTATCACATATTGAATATCACATTATTTAATGAGTTATCACATATCGAATATCACATTATTTAATGAGTTATCGCATATCGAATATCACATTTAATGAGTTATCGCATATCGAATATCACATTATTTAATGAGTTATCGCATATGACATTATTTAATGAGCTATCGCATATCGAATATCGCATTATTTAATGAGTTTTCGCATATCGAAAATCGCATTATTTAATGAGTTATCGCATATCGAATATCACATTATTTAATGTTATCGCATATCGAATATCGCATTATTTAATGAGTTATCGCATATCGAATATAGCATTATTTAATGAGTTATCGCATATCAAATATCACATTATTTAATGAGTTATCGCATATCGAATATCACATTTAATGAGTTATCGCATATCGAATATCACATTTAATGAATATCACATTTAATGAGTTACCGCATATCAAATATCACATTTAATGAGTTATCGCATATCGAATATCACATCATTTAATGAGTTATCGCATATCGAATATCACATTTAATGAGCTATCACATATCGAATATCACATTATTTAATGAGCTATCGCATATGACATTATTTAATGAGCTATCGCATATCGAATATCGCATTATTTAATGAGTTTTCGCATATCGAAAATCGCATTATTTAATGAGTTATCGCATATCGAATATCACATTATTTAATGAGTTATCGCATATCGAATATCACATCATTTAATGAGTTATCGCATATCGAATATCACATTTAATGAGCTATCGCATATCGAATATCACATTATTTAATGAGTTATCGCATATGACATTATTTAATGAGCTATCGCATATGACATTATTTAATGAGCTATCGCATATCGAATATCGCATTATTTAATGAGTTTTCGCATATCGAAAATCGCATTATTTAATGAGTTATCGCATATCAAATATCACATTATTTAATGAGTTATCGCATATCGAATATCACATCATTTAATGAGTTATCGCATATCGAATATCACATTTAATGAGCTATCGCATATCGAATATCACATTATTTAATGAGTTATCGAATATCACATTATTTAATGTTATCGCATATCGAATATCGCATTATTTAATGAGTTATCGCATATCGAAAATCGCATTATTTAATGAGTTATCGCATATCGAATATCACATTTAATGTTATCGCATATCGAATATCGCATTATTTAATGAGTTATCGCATATCGAATATAGCATTATTTAATGAGTTATCGCATATCAAATATCACATTATTTAATGAGTTATCGCATATCGAATATCACATTTAATGAATATCACATTTAATGAGTTACCGCATATCAAATATCACATTTAATGAGTTATCGCATATCGAATATCACATCATTTAATGAGTTATCGCATATCGAATATCACATTTAATGAGCTATCGCATATCGAATATCACATTATTTAATGAGCTATCGCATATCGAATATCACATTATTTAATGAGTTATCACATATCGAATATCACATTATTTAATGTTATCGCATATCGAATATCACGTTTAATGCGTTATCGCATATCGAATATCGCATTATTTAATGAGTTATCGCATATCGAATATCACATTATTTAATGAGTTATCGCATATCACATTATTTAATGTTATCGCATATCGAATATCACGTTTAATGAGTTATCGCATATCGAATATCACATTTAATGTGTTAACGCATATCGAATATCGCATTATTTAATGAGTTATCATATCGAATATCACATTATTTAATGAGTTATCGCATATCGAATATCACATTTAATGAGTTATCGCATATCGAATATCACATTATTTAATGAGTTATCGCACTTTTCTTCAATATGTGCAGCCCTAATTGAAACTTAATTCATAGATGATGCCATAATCTTATATATATAATACATAATATAATCTTATAGATATGTCATAATATATATGTGAGGACCCAACAGCTTCTCTGAATCTCTTATTTAGGACATTGACAACAGCACAGGCCGGTTCTTCATCACCAACAGAGATAACTTCACAGAGCTGAGTATCGTGGGCCTGGACATCGGCACAGACCCGGGCGAGTACGTGTGCAACGCCTCCAACATCATCGGCTCCAGAGAGTCCATGACCATCCTGCGCGTCCGGAGTCATCTCGCCCCACTGTGGCCGTTTCTGGGCGTCCTGGCCGAGATCATCATCCTCGTGGTCATCATCGTGGTCTACGAGAAGCGCAAGAGGCCGGACGAGGTTCCTGACGGTAAGAGCCGCTCGCATTCAAGTATTTCTGCTAAAGTTTAGCCGTATGATTTCCTTTGATCTTGAAAGGCAATATATTATCATTCTGAAGTGCTTAATGTGGCTGTTGTTTGATCTGAAAATTAAGTGAATTATTCTAGAAATGTTGTACTTGGCTGCACATTTATCACTTATACTTGCTGATTTTCCTTGATTTTAGTGACATGAAACACTTATTTTGTGTGAGGCAGCTGTTGTTTGATCCAAAAATTAATTATTCTGGAAATGTGGACCACAAAACCAATCACAGGTGATAGCAATAGCCAACAATACACTGTATGGGTCAAAACCATCGATTTTTCTTTTATACCTAAAATCATTAGGATATTTAGTAAAGATCATGTTCCATGAAGATATATTGTACATTTCCTACCGTAAATATATATATAAAAATTATTTTTGTTTCGTGAAATGCACAACTTTAAAGGCGATTTTCTCAATATTTCGATTTTTTTGCACCCTCAGATTCCAGATTTTCAAATAGTTGTATCTCAGACAAATAATGTCCTATCCTAACAAACCATACATAAATGGAAAGTTTATTTATTCAGTTGTCAGATGATGTATAAATCTCAATTTAAAAAAATTGACACTTTTGACTGGTTTTGTGGTCACAAATGTTGTACTTGGCTGCACAATTATAACTGCTTATACTTGCTGATTTTCCTTGATTTTAGTGACATATAAACACTTATGTTGTGTGAGGCAGCTGCATGCCATATTCATAATGAAGCTACACATCTAAAATAGACTGCTTTTAAAGTCAGTAAAAATAGAGCGCTGCAGTGATGATGTATTTTAACAAGTTTTTCACAAGGATTTTTCCATTGACGTTTGAATTATGGCAGAAAATAAGACTCTGTGATCAACAAAAGTTGATGATTCCTACACGTTTTGTTCCTCAAGATAATGAACACGACTTTTCTGAAGCCTAAATATAATCTTCAGAAGTAAAAAGCTAAAGTAAAAACACACTACACCATGATCACATGACTTCACGGTCATCACCACTAAACTTCAACAACTCTTTCAATCTTAATTTAAAATCTACAAGGTGGCAAGTTTGAGTTAGAATAGTTGTATTTTAAGTTGTAGAATAAAATCTCTTGAGCTTGTGTTCAACACAGGTGTTTTTAATATGCTTTAAGACAAACCATATGTAAATTCATAAGTCGACAGCATTGCTGAGTATTTTCTCCTTAAAACTGCAGTGAACCAAAGACAGTCTCAAAAACACGGTTTGAAATCGCTGGTGTTTCTGACGTCACAAACTACCTTGTAACCAATCAGATCAACGTGTGATCGTCAACCAGTGGATCTCTGAGTGAGTGAGTGAGTGGAGGCGGGGCTCATTTGCATATTCATAGAACCGCGTATACTAAATGAGGCAATGGTGTCGAGTTACATTCAAGATATTTTAAGGCATGAAGGAATTTTTTTAAGGAAAAAACGTTTAAATATGTCATTTTGGTGATCAAAGATAAGTTTTAAGTGATAAAATGATTGACTACAGGGGGACTTTAAAACACTCGCCTGTGAAACAGACTGTTTAAACTTTATTTACAGGATTAATTAAGTACCTCTGATTGGCTATTGCATTCATGTGCTCAACAGAGCCATCTGTGATTGGTTAAAGTGCTGAAAGTGATGCAAAAAACATGTTGAAAATAGAAAATGTGTTATGCATCTGATGAAGACATTAATAGTACACACTTTCACAATGACTGAATGGCAGCAGCAGTAACTGCAATCTTATACTGTATATGATTATTTGTCCAACTCTGCCATGTACCACACAAACATATTTAGTGAACCTTTAGAATAATCCATGCAGGCTGTTTCAAACACTGAGTCTGCCATCAATAATATATTCTGAACAGGCTGTTAGTGGGTCATTTACGGCCCGGGCTCTTAGCGTAGTTGCACAAGTGAATATTCATGAGCGTTGAGTCAGAGAGACCCACTGGGAAATACTGACCTCTATGCTTGACCACGTTTTAATCTGAGACCCGATCCTCCACTAGAAAGACAAATCACAACACTGGAGCTGCTTCACATTTGTACACTCTTAAAGTTAATGAATAATTGATTCTGTCAACAGCTACACATGATTCTCTCACTCAATAAGAGAAACAGAAATGTTAATATTGTACAGTTACACAAGATATTTGGATGCAAGAACATCAAGAACATTTCAAGGTTGCGTTTCTTTTTCATTCTGTCTAGGGCTGTGCATTATTTAGATTTCTGCTATATATATATATATATATATATATATATATATATATATATATATATATATATATATATATATATATATATATAGTGAAATAATTAATCATTCTAGAATGATTTGGCATGGTTTGGAGTTCATCTCCATAGAAAATACAAAATAAAACAAAAAAGAGCTGAAATTGTAAAGTCTGAAGACCTGAAGCGTAAAATCCTTTTATGCCAGAACGATTTGGGAAAAACTTGAAAAATGTGGCCGTTCATACTTCGGTTTATTATATGCAAAACATAGAGGGTTTTTTTTCCCAAAATAATTAAATCTCTTTTCAGTTGAATGGTTATGTGTAGTTTTGGGGATAAGGTTAAGGGATCATATATGCATTATATATGCATATGCATTAAATGATCATATATCAATGTATACTTAATGTATTTATAAACTAGTGCTGTCAATCGATTAAAAAAATTAACTAGATTAACTACATTTTCTGTGATTAATCGCGATTAAAACACTTAAGTTTTTATACGTTTTTAATATGTTTTATAATGTAATAATTTCACAGTTAATCTACAAATTAATGTAGAAACAAGAAAGATTTTAAATACTTCTTTAATGGCATCTTTTTATGAACGAAGGCTAGTATCACTGATACTAATACAGCTAATGATGTCTCAATGAAAATTACCCACATTTTAAACATTAGTTATAGCCATTCAACATTACAGTGTAATTGAAAGCTATAAAAAAAAAATACATTTATTAGGCAAAAATATAACAACTTTTAATTTAAGTTAAAACAATCCTCATAAAAACCCATAATAAATGTCATATTTACCTGTGGGCTCCTACCTGTCTAACTCTTTACGTTCATTTAAGACGTTATTTAACTAAGTTAAGACCGCTCTTATGAGAATACTGGACAAAATGGACATTTTGGCATAATTATGTGTTATTGTTTGTTCAAGCACATTCTCTTTTGACTTGTCGCGTTTGATTGGTTTAAAAGCTTTTGCATGAATAATAGCGTGATCATATAATGTAACGCTAGCCAAAGAATGTCAGGAAAAAAACGGATGCTGCATTAATTGCGTTAAACATTGTTAACGCGTTAAATAAAAAAAAATAAAAAAGTCACATGCAATAACGTTGACAGCACTATTATAAACATTTAATATGCAATTAATGTGTAATAAAGTATGGTTTGAAGCACTTAATTATTGACATTTTCTGATTTTATGTGACCTAATCTAAAGTGAGAACTATTTACAGTTAAGTTGTAAACAAAGGATAATAAAACATTATCTGAATCTTTACATATGAGCTAATTAAGCAATAATCATTGTAATTACAGTGGCAGTGAATGAATAACTCACTATTTGTATATAGCCTATTAATATATTAACAATGGAGAGACTATAAACTATGAATGAAGCATAATAGATTTGTAAATACTTTATACTTATAAAGTATTACCAATATATTGAATAAAATTTAATGCAATTTTACTGTAAATCGAGAAATAAAATTAATTTTATTTTACTGTAAAATTACGTCTTAATTTCTTAATTTTCAAACCATCAAGCTTTTATTTTGACGGGTTGCCGGCATTAAAGAAATGCATTGCTGGTTGTATTATTATTATTATTACTATTATTATTATTATTATTTACATGCGTGAATGACCATGCAACATAATGAACGAAGCTAAAACACTGTAATCATGAACTACACGTGTAAATAACACGCTTCACATTGACACCAGTAGCCCATATATTCGATTAAATCGCAGCCGCTCGATTTGACAATCGCACTGAGCCATATTGCAATATTGATTTTATTTGCAATATATATCTATATATATAAATTGTGCAGCCCTGATTCTGTCATGTTTCAGCTTGAAAATTAAGAAAATAAGATGTAATTTTACAGTGAAATGAAAATACATTTTATTTCTCGATTTACAGTAAAATAGCATTATTGCAATTCACTTATTTTATGTAATATATTGGTAGCAGTTTATACAGTAATAAAGAGCAGGAGACAGGCTGCGTTGTGCACATGTTTTGGCCGTGAGAGTGACAGTCTCTAAAGGGATGCAGTCAGGCACGCTGTAGCTTCATGCTAATTTGACCTTTGCAGAACCACAGAAGGGTCTCTGAGAGCCGGGGGGGTCCGACGCTACCCTTTAAAATGTGCTGTGAGATGCACCTCTTCTAGTGACTGACAACACATGACATAATCTCTCCGTGAAACTATTGTACTCCAGCTAGAACTCAAGATTCGTCTGTGTCTTATTTCGTGTCATTGCAGTTTTTATCAGATCCAACTTCCACCAAGTAAATGTTTGTTTACATGTTTAGCAGTAAACTGGGATTTCCGATGTACAAACTGTCATGTACATTCCTGGTCTTATGAGCGATTCATCCGTGCATGATTTTCACCAATAAATGTGTAAAAAAGATAGTAAATAATGGAAGAAATTTGCATATTAATGGGTACAACAACAAATACCACCATTATGTAATTTAAATAATGTATATTGTTTTATGTATATATGATATGTTATTTAAAACAAGTAAAAAAAATTATATATATTAGGGCTGTCAAGCGATTAACATTTTGAATTACATGATGTGCCGATTAATTATTCACACATTAAATTCGGCTGAGAAATTACCCCTAAAAGATCATTTTTTTTTAAGTCATTATTGTGTTAAATGAGAAAAGCATCAAATAGACATTGAAAAAGGATCTTTAGAAATATTTTTACATTTTTTTATTTAATATAATCTCTCAGTGAAACTATTGTACTCGAGCTAGGACTCAAGATACGTCTTATTTTGAGTCATTGCAGTTTTCCTCAGATACACCCAGTAAATGTTTGTTTGCAGTGAGTAAACAGTAAAATTGCACGAGATGCACTGGGATTTTTTGATGTACAAACTCTGCTACAATAGCAATAGAAAAGAAAGAACGTATTAAAGTCAACATTCTCTCTGTATAAACATTCCTGGTCTTATGAGCGATTAATCCATGCATGATTTCATGATTTTTCATCAAAATATGTGTAAACCAACAGTCAAATAGCTATTTAGTCATTGTTTCGGCAGCCATTCATGAAAGGTATACAAATATTAGCAAATAACGATAGATTGTGAAGTCTAGTTTATTGGGATACTGTGATGTTTAAACTGGGTTGTGAATGTAGTTGTGTACTGATGAACACTGTTTGTCAGTTTTCTGAATGTTGCTGTTCATAGGCCAACAAACAGGACTGTTTCAGATGGAAACTAAGGGGTTTTGCGTGTTCATATTCAAATATACTCTTATTTAATATCTCTGATGCTCAATCAAACTGAATGGAAGTGTTTCATTTGTGAGTCCCAGCCTGAAAGTCACAACAGAATAAAAAAAAAATCTTACTATAATGGCTTCAAGTAAATAATGGATGAAACTTTGTTTTTTCCTCCTCCATGTGGCATCATATTCTTTATTGTTGGTAAGTTTGAGAACTTGCATGTCTTTAGACATTTCTGCTTCTCTTTGTTTCCTCCTCATTCAGGCTGTGATGTCAACGCGTGCTTATTTAATTATCAATTGAAATTACAAATGTGTTTGTATCATCAACAGTGTTCATTCCTTGAGATTGGATTCTCTACTGTTAAGTTTATGGTTCATAATGGGCTTTCTTTGCAAGATTTTTAGTCTTTTACTTGTTTTATTAATCTGATTAATCAGCTCAGTTTGTTTTAGACTCTGGAATATAGCAATAAAGTTGATGAATGAATCTCATCAAAACATGTCCGGGTCATATTTCACCGTCACATTAAAAGAAAAAAATTAGGCCAATTAAGTTTTTTTTTGGTAACACTTTTATTTTAAGGTGCAAATTTACATGTTACAAAATGTAATTACTATAGTAATAACAGTAAATGATTTGTAATTACAAGCAACTAACCCTAAACGTATAGTAAGTACATGTAGTTAATTAATATTAATCATACTTATTTGAGTAAGTATAATGTAACTACATCACCTTTTTTGCATTATGACATTATTTTTACCCCCTTATTGTATTACTGTAAAAACTATTACAGCAATACCGTTTTATTTTCATCTTAAAGACCTCCTGTGGTGAAAATCAAGCTTTTAATGTTGTTTATAGGTCTATGTGGTGTTTTTAATATGCTTTAAGACAAACCATACGCAAATTCTTCAGTCAACGTTTATGTATATATGATATATTGTTATTTACATTACAAAATATATATATATTGCATTGCAGGAATTAGAATCGTTGAGTATCTAATTGTTATGAAAATAATGTCACAATGCAAATACATTTTTTGATGCGCTTTTTATGTTCAGTTTCATGAGATTCATCCTGGCAACTTTAAGTCATCACATGACCTGGTTACTAGGCTATGATATAAATAAAGCTGTTACTTTCCTCATGAATAAAATAATCATCATAGTAACATGTGGATAGAAATAGAGAGTTTTTAACCATATTATCTTGCATGTGTTTGTTTTACTCTGGATGATTCCCTATTTTACAGCAAAACGCATGTAAAACATTGAGCACGGAGAGGAAGTTTGCGTGCATGAACAGCGTGTTCTGTTTTGATGTTTGGGGAGGATATGTCCCCAGGAGAGAGAGTAATGGGAGGGTGCACTAGATTAAGGTAGATTATATCTGCCCACAGTCTTATCAACAGAATCCGAGATGAGGACATAATGCTATGACGCACATTACAGCTGAAATCCTCGTGCCATGATTTCATATTTTCAACATCGACGTCCTCTACACCTTTAGAGCATCTGTGTGTAGATATACTGACACGAGAGAAAGTGAATTACTGCATGAACATTTCTTTTAAGATCTGTTCACACTGATGGAGATTTTATCACGACTAGTAATTGCATGTTAAACATTATTAGTGAACTGCACATGGTGGCTATAGTTTAAAAAAATCTGACCACAAATGGGATGTATTACTGGTAAAAAAAAATAATAATAAGATCCTGTTACTAAAAATGTACATAATAGAAAGGAAGCGCACACTATAAAATGATGTATATTTTTTGATTCAATTTTACTTGCTGTTTCTTTGTAATTATTTGTAATATTTACAAGCAGTTTCTAAGAGAAAATTGTTTCTACACCATGTACAGTATATAAGCAGCTTTATATAAGGCTTTATATCATGAGCAAGATGAATGTTAATTGAAATTCCTTGACATTTCCAATTAAAGGTGTTGTAAGCAATTTTGCTTTTAACCAGATGTTCTGCTTTTCTAAAACACGTTGGCCAAACTGATGGCAGTAACGCTGAACATATGCTAAATGATTGACAGTCAGAGAATGTTTCTGATTGGCTAAAAAAAACTTGGCTAAGTCCCTTTAAGACAAGTCATTTTACTCAGCGGCCATCTTTGAAACGCCTCTCGGGCAGCTATTTTAGTCATGCAAGCACAGCTCTTTTTGAATGGGGAAACATCAAATTCTCCAAAGTCCTAAGCGTGCATCTCAGAATTCAGAAACTGGATGTTTTTATAGCATCCGGAGCTTCCACAAGCAGCTGCAATGACTTTACCAGCTGCTGATTGGCTCTTTAATTTAGAAGGCGGGACTTATTCTGCCATATAGAGTGAATACGCATGACGTCACGTCAGCTGGAGTGACTGCGGTAACACATGCTGAGCGGCAGAAACGCTGAGCGGCAGAAACGCTGAGCGACAGAAACGCAGAGCGGCAGAAACGCAGAGCGGCAGAAACGCTGAGCGGCAGAAACGCTGAGCGGCAGAAACGCTGAGCGGCAGAAACGCTGAGCGGCAGAAACGCTGAGCGGCAGAAACGCTGAGCGACAGAAACGCTGAGCGGCAGAAACGCTGAGCGGCAGAAACGCTGAGCGGCAGAAACGCTGAGCGACAGAAACGCAGAGCGGGAGAAACGCTGAACGGCAGAAACGCTGAGCGGCAGAAACGCAGAGCGAGAGAAACGCAGAGCGGGAGAAACGCAGAGCGGGAGAAACGCAGAGCGGGAGAAACGCAGAGCGGGAGAAACGCAGAGCGGGAGAAACGCAGAAGAAACGCAGAGCGGGAGAAACGCAGAGCGGGAGAAACGCAGAGCGGCAGAAACGCTGAGCGGCAGAAACGCAGAGCGGCAGAAACGCAGAGCGGCAGAAACGCAGAGCGGCAGAAACGCAGAGCGGCAGAAACGCAGAGCGGCAGAAACGCAGAGCGGCAGAAACGCTGAGCGGCAGAAACGCTGAGCGGCAGAAACGCAGAGCGGCAGAAACGCAGAGCGGCAGAAACGCTGAGCGGCAGAAACGCTGGGCGACAGAAACGCAGAGCGACAGAAACGCAGAGCGACAGAAACGCAGAGCGACAAACGCAGAGCGACAGAAACGCTAAGCGGCAGAAACGCAGAGCGGCAGAAACGCAGAGCGGCAGAAACGCAGAGCGGCAGAAACGCTGAGCGACAGAAACGCAGAGCGGCAGAAACGCAGAGCGGCAGAAACGCTGGGCGACAGAAACGCAGAGCGACAGAAACGCAGAGCGACAGAAACGCAGAGCGACAGAAACGCAGAGCGACAAACGCAGAGCGACAGAAACGCTAAGCGGCAGAAACGCAGAGCGGCAGAAACGCAGAGCGGCAGAAACACAGAGCGACAGAAACACTAAGCGGGAGAAACGCAGAGTGGCAGAAACGCAGAGCGGCAGAAACGCAGAGCGACAGAAACACTAAGCGGGAGAAAAGCAGAGCGGCAGAAACGCAGAGCGGCAGAAACGCAGAGCGGCAAACGCTGAGCGACAGAAACGCTGAACGGCAGAAACGCTGAGCGACAAACGCAGAGCGACAGAAACGCTAAGCAGGAGAAACGCTGAGCGGCAGAAACGCAGAGCGGCAGAAACGCAGACGACAGAAACGCAGAGCGACAGAAACGCTGAGCGGCAGAAACGCAGAGCGGGAGAAACGCAGAGCGGGAGAAACGCAGAGCGGCAGAAACGCTGGGCGACAGAAACGCAAAGCGGGAGAAACGCAGAGCGACAGAAACGCAGAGCGACAGAAACGCAGAGCGACAGAAACGCAGAGCGACAGAAACGCAGAGCGGGAGAAACGCAGAGCGGGAGAAACGCAGAGCGGGAGAAACGCAGAGCGGGAGAAACGCAGAGCGGGAGAAACGCAGCGCGGCAGAAACGCAGAGCGGCAGAAACGCAGAGCGGCAGAAACACTGAGCGGGAGAAACGCAGAGCGGCAGAAACACTGAGCGGGAGAAACGCAGAGCGGGAGAAACGCAGAGCGGCAGAAACGCAGAGCGGCAGAAACGCAGAGCGACAAACGCTGAGCGACAGAAACGCTGAGCGGCAGAAACGCTGAGCGACAAACGCAGAGCGACAGAAACGCTAAGCAGGAGAAACGCTGAGCGGCAGAAACGCAGAGCGGCAGAAACGCAGACGACAGAAACGCAGAGCGACAGAAACGCTGAGCGCCAGAAACGCAGAGCGGGAGAAACGCAGAGCGGGAGAAACGCAGAGCGGGAGAAACGCAGAGCGGCAGAAACGCTGAGCGACAGAAACGCAGAGCGACAGAAACGCAGAGCGACAGAAACGCAGAGCGGCAGAAACGCAGAGCGACAGAAACGCAGAGCGGGAGAAACGCAGAGCGACAGAAACGCAGAGCGACAGAAACGCAGAGCGACAGAAACGCAGAGCGACAGAAACGCAGAGCGGGAGAAACGCAGAGCGGGAGAAACGCAGAGCGGGAGAAACGCAGAGCGGGAGAAACGCAGAGCGGGAGAAACGCAGAGCGGGAGAAACGCAGAGCGGCAGAAACGCAGAGCGGGAGAAACGCAGAGCGGCAGAAACACTGAGCGGGAGAAACGCAGAGCGGGAGAAACGCAGAGCGGGAGAAACGCAGAGCGGGAGAAACGCAGAGCGGGAGAAACGCAGAGCGACAGAAACGCAGAGCGGGAGGAACGCAGAGCGGGAGAAACGCAGCAGAAACGCAGAGCGGGAGAAACGCAGAGTGGGAGAAACGCAGAAGAAACGCAGAGCGGGAGAAACGCAGAGCGGCAGAAACGCAGAGCGGCAGAAACGCAGAGCCGGAGAAACGCAGAGCGGCAGAAACGCAGAGCGGGAGAAACGCAGAGCGGGAGAAACGCAGAGCGGGAGAAACGCAGAGCGGGAGAAACGCAGCAGAAACGCAGAGCGACAGAAACACTGAGCGGCAGAAACGCAGAGCGGGAGAAACGCAGAGCGGGAGAAACGCAGAGCGGCAGAAACGCAGAGCGGGAGAAACGCAGAGCGGCAGAAACGCAGAGCGGGAGAAACGCAGAGCGGCAGAAACGCAGAGCGGCAGAAACGCTGAGATGTTATATATCATTTATATTAATATATATATTGACATGAGTGATCACCCGGATTTAGACCTATATTGTATTTTATTTAAAGTGTTAACAGGCAAATTTGCTTTATGTATTTCCCCGGCATCGAAATCAGTCTCATATGAATGTCAGGAAACATGATTCTTGCTGCATGTCAATATCCATGATCACTGGATCTTTTTGTACGTTGTAAGGAACAACCTACCAAACGTTGAATCCACATGTACCAGATGTGGCCCCGATCTGGCCCGACACTATGTTGCTGTCTGGGTTTTATCTGTTATATGTAGTGAGGAAAAAAAACAGATGGCTTATTTTTGTGCTGTGTTGATCTGATGGTTTAGTCTGATGGTTGTGTATTCAAAAGGATGAGGTTTTTAACTCACATTGTCCTGTCATAACCTGCTTGTTGTCCAGCGCTGTGAATGCTCCTGTCTGTGGGCGCATGTGACATGCATAAACTAACCAGAACTACCCATCTGTCTGTGGAGAGACTCATGACCTCTAACTGAACAACCTTTCTGCATCAGCAATAACCTACTCTCTAAACATCTTGAGACTTGAGCTGTTGTTTTTGATTAATGGATAAGGATTATTGGTAACACTTTACAACATGGTTCCATTTTTTTAACATTAGTGAATTGCATTAGTTAACATGAATACGTTTAAAGCATTTATTAATCATAGCTAGCATTAATTTCACCATTTTCTAATATATTACTAAAATTAAAGTTGTATCAGTTCATATTGAACATGAGTAGGCATGCTGTTTACATGTGCGTTGGCAGCATTTTTTCATACAAATACTTGGTATAGTTTGGTCTCTAAAACAAATATGATCGTTGTATTCTGCTAGTTGAAACCTTTTCAATGATATATGACAAAAGTCTATTTTTTAACGCACAATTGTACATATCACATTTTCATGTAAAACAGTTATTTTTTCAAGGTTAAAGTCCCCCTGTGGTGGAAATCAAGCTTTTAATATTGTTTATTGTTAGGGTTAGCCTAACTAGTCCTAGGTATTTTGCTCAACTTTAATAAAACCATTGCAGTACTATTTTCTGGACACTCTAGGTCAATAATCATAAAAAATAAAATTGCAAATGTTTCCCCTTTGGATAACTATAACAGTGTCGTTTAGAAATTGGGCATTTATGGCCGAGTTTACAACAAAAAAATCCTGTAATTCCTAAACGGTTCCAGAACTTCACGAAATTAGGTGAGCACATGCCATATACAGGTCCTTCTCAAAAAATTTGCATATTGTGATAAAGTTCATTATTTTCCATAATGTAATGATAAAAATTAAACTTTCATATATTTTAGATTCATTGCACACCAACTGAAATATTTCAGGTCTTTTATTGTTTTAATACTGATGATTTTGGCATTAAGCTCATGAAAACGTCTCGGTTACGTATGTAACCCTCGTTCCCTGAGTAGGGAACGGAGACGTTACGTCGGATGACGACGAAATGGGGTTTCGCTTAGAAAGCCTATCAACTTCGAGTATTACAAAACGAGCCAATGGCAAAGAAATGCCATGGGTCTGCGGAATTTGCATGACGTAACTCCACCCCACCTCGTGGGTATAAAAGGAGGAAGTCCGCAACAGCAGTTTATGTTTCTTCGCTGAGGAGCCAAGACTGAGCTCAGGCGATCCCCGCGGTACAGCGGAAAGTGGCAGGCAGACGTAACGTCTCCGTTCCCTACTCAGGGAACGAGGGTTACATACGTAACCGAGACGTTCCCTTTCGTTGTCACTCCGAGTTACGTCGGATGACGACGAAATGGGGTTACTAGTCTAATCACGCCACCTTCTCAGCTGTCTTCCAGTGCCCTGCGTAAATCAAGATCCCTGTCATAGACTGGACGAAGGACTCCATTTAACACAGGAATACCAAGGTACACTGGGAAGCATATCCCAAGCTAGGGGAAGTATGCAATTAATGCCAACCCGGAGGGGGGGGACTTAGAGAATACACATATGACCCGAAGGAAACATATGGAGAACACTGGGGTGTCCAGCCGCAGGTGGAATATTTCAACCCCAGGGGTGGCAAGGTGGCTTGCCAAGGGAAAGACACATGCTCGGAGAGGCTTACAGTGGAAATACACATGTGGGGGTCGCTCAGGGGAGGGACCATGCACACGGGAGGCACCTAGCCGACGCGCAGGCAATAGACACTGGCGCCGACGTCAGGAGTGCTGGAGGAACTCAGGGCTTTCGGGAAGCTCACCTGAGGAGAATATCGCACGTATCCAGTCCGTGGAGTGGAATGGCGAGCAAGCGAAGACACCTGAGCGGGTCCGGTACTAGCTAGTTGAAGCGAGTACATGAGAGGACACTGGCTCCACTCGGAGATTATAGAATCTGGCGAATGTGTTAGGTGTCGCCCAGCCTGCAGCTCTGCAGATGTCTGTTAGCGAGGCGCCATGCGCTAGAGCCCAAGAGGATGCCACACTCCGGGTGGAGTGAGCCGTCACACCAAGGGGGCACGGTCGACCTTGCTGCTGGTAAGCCAAGGCAATGGCGTCCACTATCCAGTGAGACAACCTTTGCTTGGAGAGAGCCTTTCCCTTCAGCTTCCCACCATAACAGACAAAGAGCTGGTCTGAGGTCCTGAACACTGCGTCCTGTCTACATAGGCGCGAAGAGCGCGTACTGGACAGAGCAGTGCCAAGGCTGGGTCTGCCTCCTCCGGGGGCAGCGCTTGCAGGTTCACCACCTGGTCCCGAAAGGGAGTGGTAGGAACCTTGGGCACATATCCGGGCCGGGGTCTCAGGATCACGTGAGAGAAAGCCGGACCGAATTCCAGGCACGCTTCGTCGACGGAGAATGCGTGCAGGTCCCCTACCCTCTTGATGGAGGCCAGTGCAACCAGGAGCGCTGTCTTCATTGACAGGAACTTAAGCTCAACTGATTGCAGGGGCTCAAAGGGAGCACTCTTCAGGGCAGTTAGAACCACTGAGAGGTCCCAAGAGGGAACGAGAGGAGGGCGAGGAGGATTTAGTCTCCTCGCTCCTCTCAGGAACCTGATGACCAGGTCGTGCTTCCCTACCGACTTACCTTCGACAAGGTCATGGTGTGCGGCAATGGCGGCAACATAGACCTTAAGGGTGGAGGGAGACAGCCTTCGCTCCAACCCTTGCTGAAGGAAGGAAAGCACAACGCTGATCGAGCATCTCCGGGGGTCTTCTCGGTGAGAAGAGCACCAGTCGACGAAGAGGTTCCACTTCAACGCGTAGACGTGTCTCGTGGACGACGCTCTAGCGGAAGTGATGGTAGCCGCCACCGTAGGTGGAAGGGTACTCAAACCTACCTCGAGCCGTCCAGGAGCCACACGTGGAGGCTCCAGAGATCGGGGCGAGGGTGCCACAGGGTGCCCCGTCCCTGAGAAAGAAGGTCCTTCCTCAGAGGAATGGGCCAGGGAGGTGCTGTCGCGAGGAGTGCAAGTTCGGGGAACCAGGTCCGGCCGGGCCAATACGGCGCGACCAAAATGACCTGCTCCTCGTCCTCCCTGACCTTGCGCAAGGTCTGCGCAAGAAGGCTCACTGGGGGAAACGCATATTTGCGGCCCGGCGGCCAGCTGTGCGCCAGTGCATCCGTGCCGAGCGTGCCCTCGGTCAGGGAAAAATACAGGGCGCAATGGGTCGAGTCGTGAGAGGCAAACAGATCTATCTGTGCGTCCCCGAACTGGTCCCAAATCAGCTGAACCGACTGGGGATGGAGTCGCCATTCTCCAGGGAGGGGCTGAAGCTGTGAGAGCTCGTCGGCTGCACAGTTCAGGGCTCCGGGAATGAAGATGGCTCGAAGCGACCTCAGATGCTTCTGACTCCATAGAAGGAGGTGGCGGGCGAGTTGTGACATACGGCGGGAGCGTAGACCACCTTGATGGTTGATGTACGCTACAGTAGCGGTATTGTCTGAGCGGACTAGTACGTGTTGACCCCTGAGCAACGCCCGGAAGCGGTGCAGGGCAAGGCGTACTGCCAACAACTCGAGGCAATTGACATGCCATAGCCGCTGGGGTCCTGTCCAGGAGCCCGCAGCAGCATGTCCATTGCACATGGCGCCCCAGCCCGTGGTGGAGGCATCCGTGGAGACCACAACATGCCGGGAAGCTCGTTCCAGGGGGACACCCGCCCTGAGAAAACTGAGGTTCGACCACGGGGTGAGGAACTGACGGCAGGTCGGAGTAACTGGTACCCGGAGCGTGCCTTGATGCCATGCCCACCTCGGGACTCGGTCGCGAAGCCAAAGCTGAAGCGGTCTCATATGAAGCAATCCGAGCGGCGTGACCGCGGCTGCAGATGCCATATGCCCCAGGAGCCTCTGAAAATGTTTCAGTGGAACCGCATTCTTGCTCCTGAGATGTCTCAGGCAAGTCAGCAGTGACTGCGCGTGCGCGCTCGCTCGTAAGCTGCGCGGACATGGCGACCGAGTCGATGTCCATACCGAGAAAAGAGATCCTCTGCACGGGGCAAAGTTTGCTCTTCTCCCAGTTCACCCGAAGGCCCAGACGAGCTAGGTGCCGGAGCACTAGGTCCCTGTGTTCGCAAACCTGATCTCGAGAGTGGGCTAGGATCAGCCAGTCGTCGATATAACTCAGGATGCGAACCCCGTGTTCCCGAAGGGGAACAAGGGCAGCCTCGACGACCTTCGTGAAGGTGCGAGGAGACAGGGCTAGCCCGAAAGGGAGAACCGCGTACTGGTATGCCTGCCCCTCGAAAGCAAACCGTAGGAACGGTCTGTGTCGAGGAAGAATGGAGACATGAAAGTAGGCGTCCTTCAGGTCGATCGCTGCAAACCAATCCTGGGGCCGCACGCATTCGAGAACACGTTTGGCGGAGAGCATCTTGAACGGCAGCCTGTGAAGGGAGCGGTTCAGCACGCGCAAGTCCAGGATTGGCCGTAACCCACCGGTTTTCTTGGGGACAATGAAGTAGGGGCTGTAGAACCCGGACCTCATCTCGGCTGGAGGGACAGTCTCGATTGCACCCTTCGCCAGCAGGGTGGCAATCTCTGCTCTCATGATAGGGGCACTGCCACCGACCAAAGTGGAGCGGACTCCCCTGAAGCGGGGAGGAGACCGTGCGAACTGAATCGCAAGCCGAGCCTGATGGTGCGCGCGATCCAGCGGGACAGACGGGGAAGCTCTAACCAGGCTCCCAAGAACTGAACCAGCGGGATCAAGCGGACGACAGGCGTCCCCCCGGAGGGGCAGCGAAGCGGAGTAACTGGCCCAGACGTGGACGGCATAGCGGCCCGGTGTGGGGGCACAGTTAGCAACCGCGCCCTGACAGAGGGGGCCAGGGGAGGACCATGCTGGTCGTCCCGCGGGGGCCTGCTCTGGCAGGGGTCTGGCGACAGAGGGGGACAGGGGCGAAGCGGTCCGTGGACGGCACGCCGTGTCAAGCACCTCTGGGACAGAGGGGGACGAGGAGAGCACGGCTTGTGGGCGGCGCTCTGTGTCGTCCGAGAACTCTGTCTTCCCAGAGACGGGAGAGTCAGTTCTTAGGAGAATAAGGATTTTTCCCCGGCCCTCCACCGGGGAAAGGAGTGGTCCTGCTACCAACTCCTGGAAGAACTGAGTCCCATCTCTGTGGAGCCCGTCTCAGGAGCGCCGCTTAACCCGGCACGTAGCGGGGGGCGGGGCTGGAGAGGGCTGAGGCGTCCGCCCGCGGCTTCCAGAGCCGGCTCGTCTCTTTAAACGGGCGGGGTGGGAGCCGCGGGGGGGGCGCCTTCGGCAGTGGGCAGACCGAGGGATCTGAGCGGACGGCGGGCCATCGGGACAGAATCACGTCAGTCTGCACATGGGCGGTTGAGAGCTGTTGGGCGAAGTTCTCAACCGCACCGCCGAAGAGGCCGACCTGGGATATGGGAACGTTGGACAGACGGGGCCGCGCGACATTCAGCACATCAGACAGGTTCAGCCACAGAATGGTAGGCATCACCTGACCCAGGGAGCGTACGGCCACTTTCGTCGCTCGGAGAGCAAGGTCAGTGGCGGCGCGCGACTCAGTGAAGAGCCCTGGGTCAGTCCCGCCCTCGTGCAAGTCCATGAGCATCTGGGTCGAGGACCAGCAGAATGGCCATGGCCTGCAGAGAGGCGGCTGCCAGTCCCGTGGTGCTATAGGATCTCGCCACAAATGTAGACGAAAACCATAGACCACGGGCGGGTGCTTAGGATTGCGCCGAGAAGAAGCACTCTGAGGACACATAGCATCGCAACAGAGTGTTCAGCCGGGGGAACCCCAGTGTACCCGTGACAGCGGCCCCATCGAGGGGGGAAAGGCGGATGAGATCAGCGAGCGGTCCCGAGAAAACCAGGGGGTCTTCTGGGACTTCGAGATCTCATCATGCACGTCCGGGAGGGAAGGTATTGGGGTTTGCCGTGGACGAGGGTCGGCGGCCTTACCCAAAAACCAATCGTCCCAGGAAAGCATGGCCGTCATCTCTGGATCAGACTCAGGCACAGCCGTATGCACACCAGAGGGTGGCAGCTGTGACGAGTCGTCACTTCGCAGAGAATCAAACCCACCTTGTGAAGCGGCTACAAACATAGTATCATCCTCTGTAGCTTTAAATGAAACACACGGGCCACCAGAGGGTAGACTCGTGGGAATCACCTATTCACTAGCGGGCACCGCCGTTGAGGGGAGGCTGGGGTCACGGACACGGAGTCGGCGCCTTGTTCCAGACCAACACCCTCAGGTCACCCTGGCCACCAGCCGAAGATCGGGGGGTGGATGAGGGGACTCTCACTCTTGCGAGTTCACAGAGTCTCGACCTATATGACGCGATGATCATGTTCCCACAGAGAGAACATGAGTCATCCACGAGCGCTGCTCTAGTATGATCAAGCCCAAACATACCAGACAACGCTCGTGCCCATCAGAGTCCGATACCAAGCTGCCGCAACCATTCGTTTTTTTTTTTTTTTTTTAAATGCACGGGCGAGCCGTCTTTAAAAAGACGTGCCGCGTGCGCTCTTTTAGAGAGAGAACTCACGTGTTGAAGCGCCCGGGGAAGCACGCGCTCTCTGATGAACCACTGCAGAGATAAGCAGGAAGCACGCACTCGCCGGAGATCGCCGTCACACCAACACTCGAGGCACTCGTTCGTGAAGCTGATAATTCAGAGTTGGCTTGTGGAGAGAAGAATACACTTGGCTCCGAAGCGAAAACATAAACTGCTGTTGCGGACTTCCTCCTTTTATACCCACGAGGTGGGGTGGAGTTACGTCATGCAAATTCCGCAGACCCATGGCATTTCTTTGCCATTGGCTCGTTTTGTAATACTCGAAGTTGATAGGCTTTCTAAGCGAAACCCCATTTCGTCGTCATCCGACGTAACTCGGAGTGACAACGAAAGGGAACCCAAAATTCCTATCTCAAAAAATTAGCATATTTCATCCGACCAATAAAAGAAGTGTTTTTAATACAAAAAAAGTCAACCTTCAAATAATTATGTTCAGTTATGCACTCAATACTTGGTCGGGAATCCTTTTGCAGAAATGACTGCTTCAATGCGGCGTGGCATGGAGGCAATCAGCCTGTGGCACTGCTGAGGTGTTATGGAGGCCCAGGATGCTTCGATAGCGGCCTTAAGCTCATCCAGAGTGTTGGGTCATGCGTCTCTCAGCTTTCTCTTCACAATATCCCACAGATTCTCTATGGGGTTCAGGTCAGGAGAGTTGGCAGGCCAATTGAGCACAGTAATACCATGGTCAGTAAACCATTTACAAGTGGTTTTGGCACTGTGAGCAGGTGCCAGGTCGTGCTGAAAAATGAAATCAGATGGAAGCATGAAGTGCTCCAAAATCTCCTGATAGCTAGCTGCATTGACCCTGCCCTTGATAAAACACAGTGGACCAACACCAGCAGCTGACATGGCACCTCAGACCATCACTGACTGTGGGTACTTGACACTGGACTTCAGGCATTTTGGCATTTCCTTCTCCCCAGTCTTCCTCCAGACTCTGGCACCTTGATTTCCGAATGACATGCAAAATTTGCTTTAATCCGAAAAAAGTACTTTGGACCACTGAGCAACAGTCCAGTGCTGCTTCTCTGTAGCCCAGGTCAGGCGCTTCTGCCGCTGTTTCTGGTTCAAAAGTGTCTTGACCTGGGGAATGCGGCACCTGTAGCCCATTTCCTGCACACGCCTGTGCACGGTGGCTCTGGATGTTTCTACTCCAGACTCAGTCCACTGCTTCCGCAGGACCCCAAGGTCTGGAATCGGTCCTTCTCCACAATCTTCCTCAGGGTCCGGTCACCTCTTCTCGTTGTGCAGCGTTTTTTGCCACACTTTTTCCTTCCCACAGACTTCCCACTGAGGTACCTTGATACAGCACTCTGGGAACAGCCTATTTGTTCAGAAATTTCTTTCTGTGTCTTACCCTCTTGCTTGAGGGTGTCAATGATGGCCTTCTGGACAGCAGTCAGGTCGGCAGTCTTACCCATGATTGCGGTTTTGAGTAATGAAACAGGCTGGGAGTTTTTAAAAGCCTCAGGAATCTTTTGCAGGTGTTTAGAGTTAATTAGTTGATTCAGATGATTAGGTTAATAGCTCGTTTAGAGAACCTTTTCATGATATGCTAATTTTTTGAGATAGGAATTTTGGGTTTTCATGAGCTGTATGCCAAAATCATCAGTATTAAAACAATAAAAGACCTGAAATATTTCAGTTGGTGTGCAATGAATCTAAAAATAATGAACTTTATCACAATATGCGAATTTTTTGAGAAGGACCTGTATGATTGTAAACAAGCATGCAAACTTTTATGGAGATCAGACCATAGGTGGCGCCATAGCTGTTATAAAGGTTTCTAAAACAATATTTCCATGATGGTAAATGACCTGGAATTGTAGAAAATGTCTTTTTCATCTCTAATTTAGGTGTATTATTGTACAATTGCACTTAAAGCGCTTGAACCTCGTTTTTTGTAACTATAACTAACAAGCAATACATTTTTTTTACATGATTTATTAATCTTTGTTAATATTAGATAATGCATTAACTAACATTAACTAATGGAACCTTATTGTAAAGTGTTGCCCAATTTATTTTTATATGAAATTGCACTCACAGTTTTACATTAAGCGTAACAACAGAAATGTTTAGTCACCATGGAAATTTTCTAATATTTCCAGGTTTTTGATGACCTTGGGAAGTGGGAACCCAGATAACATCTTTAGTAAAGAGATCCTGGGAAAATTTACAAGCATTTTCCCAAAACCAATTATGTGTTTCTACTTCAAAAGTGACACTATGAGCCCAGAGGTAAAATAAAACATGAGAACATTATCAGCACATTGGTCTGATAATATAACTAATTCAAAAACAATTATTCTCCTGCTGTTGCATTTTACAACAACCATTTAAAGTGAAATAACTGAATAACGATCAGGTTTATCATCTCATTTCGTTCCAGTGTAAAGTGTGATGGATTAATGTCTTTTTTCTTGCATGTTCTTCACCCTGATGAAGATGATGAACCAGCTGCACCAATGTAAGAACACAATTTATGAACATGCATTTATTAACACTTGTTATGATGCACAAAACATGTATTGATTGTGAACCGTACACATCTGTCATCCAGAAAAACAAACTCTACGAACAACCACAAAGAGAAAAACGTACGACAGCGGAACACCAACTGAGCCGACGGACCAACGTAGAAAAGGTTTACGCATTACAATTCATTCTGAGTTACAAACCAGCATGCAAATGTTCCCTTTAGTTGATTAAATCCCTTCTTGTTTCCAGATGACCAACTGCATATCCTGACCATACGGAGGAGAGGAGAAGCTCCTGGCGTTTTTCAGCGACGCACAACCTTCCTCACGTGGCGAAGAAAACAACAATAATGACAGCATTACACTGGCACAAACGAACAACAAAGACTGTCTTAAGTTTGCCTTATTCAGGCTCATGATCTGTGTGAATGTGGACGCTGACTGAATTATGGAGTTGACGATGATTTTAATACATGTGCTGTTAACGTTGCATTTCTTTCTTTCATCATGCCCTCCTGCTGCACTAATTCTTTTTCATATCTACATGTTGTCTCGAATGCATGCAATAACATAATCTAATAAAATTCAGATATCGTTTTTCTATTGTTACTTTAAATGGCGTTGCATCCAAATGAATAACCTATGTGTGTGTGTGGGTGGGTGTGTGTGTGCGAGCGCGTGTGTGTGTTTTTAAAGAAATTTAAATGGATAAAAAAGTAAGGAATCATCGAGATCTTTGTACAGTTTATCATCCAATACTAAAAGGAGGTGTTTTGTCTTAAACTAGAATGCAAGAACCTTTGTGAGTGGCAGAACAGTATTTAATCTTAAAAAAGCTGATATTGTATTAAATGAAATGGATACATGTATACATTTATTTTCTAGAGTTATTTAGACGTCTTGTACATGTGGTGCTGTAAGTGTTCAAATATTACGATAGCATCTGTAAAAAGAAAAATAATATTCCTTTTTTTTTTTTTTTATGTGGTTTCTTTTTAGAGAAAAGATGATTCTTGTACAGCATGGCTATAATCCTATGCAATATGTATTCATATAGACCTACTGACAATTGTAAGGTGGGGTGGGTTTGTTTAATTTCTGAGAATAAAAAAGCTTTAACGGGACAGTGAGATAAGGGTGCTTCGCATTTTGAAATGCACTGCTGTAGTTGCATGACAACTGATCAATACAGTGTGTGTCACCATAACAATGGACCAACATACAAGGGAGGAAGTGGGTGGAGCTAAAGCCATTACAAACTATGTGAAACCAATTGTTTCCTTTTTCAGAATAAAGGTTCCAAAAATACTCCTGTGTTAATGTGCAGTCTGTAAAGCTTCTCACTTAGCAACAGTAACCGATGGGGGCGGAGCTTATCAAAGGCGTAACTGGATTTTGAGCAGTATTCGGGTAGTATTATTTATATAGCATTACAATTTTGAATTGGCTTTAATTTTTATATATATATATATATATATATATATATATAAATTAAAGCCAATTCAAAATTGTAATGCTATATAAATGTGTGTGTGTTTTCATTTTATTTCGCCATTTTTATTAGTTTTTATTTTTAGCAGTTATTTTAGTATGGTTTATGTACTATTATAGTATTAATATAGTTTTGAATCATCTTTTTTTTATTTTAGTTATTTTATGTGTTTTTGTCTTGTTTTTATACTATTATAGTATAATAGTATATAAAATAGTATATTTAATATAGTTTTGAATTATCTTTAATTATATACACACACAATGTATATATATTTTTAGTAGTTTTACTATGTCTTTGCCATTTTCTTCTTTTGATTTTGTGTTTTTTGTATTAATGTTTCGAATAAGCTTTGATTTTTATATATTTTCCTTTCATTTTAATTTGAGTAATTTTGTTGTGCTTTTATAATTTCTATCAGTTTTTTTATATTTCTATTTTTTTATATCTCAGCTTTAGTCTGAGTAATTTTAGTACAACTTTTTTTTTTTTCAGCTAGATGCCAAAGTATTATTTCTATTTTTTATTGCAAGTATTTTTTAATCCGATATTTATATATTTTTTTAATTTAACGAATTGATTTTAAATAGTTTTAGTTAACAGGCTCTGCTCTACCTCATTCTTGCATTAGCTCCTTTAGCTTCTTCTCGACTTCCTCAACGAAAGCAGGAAAACCAGCATCCAGCAGACACAGGCGCAGTAATGCCTCCAGGCCTCCAGTGGGCAGCGTGTTCTGATGATACGCCATCGGCAGGGTCAGCTCACACTCGCCCAGGAAGAACTGAAGAGGAAGAGATTGTAATGCATGAAAAAGTCAGTGTGCACTTCACGGATGACATCTCAGAGGTCAAATTAGAATTTCACTGACAACAGCATCTAATTCAGCGAGTCAACACCAGATACAGGCTTTCAGTGTAATCATGGTACCTGAGAAAGGTGTTTGATTGACAGCGCTCCCATGGCAACGACAGGGGCCTCCCGTGGTGCATCTTCAGGGGCCTGAAGTGGAAACAGAAATAGATTCATTCTCAGGACTCACACAGAGGGCCTCACCAGCCGATCAATACTCTCATTACTAATTGAATATCCTCATCCCTGCCACGGGGAGACAACGTGACTAACCATATTTTACAAAGAGAATTCCCTTTGTGCTTGTGTTCACTATCTTTAGAGCCTCAAGTCTGTGTGTTTACATTTCAGATTCACAAATAAGCAGTTCTGCTGAGGGTGGGATTATTTCACTCTTATCGCCCATTTAAATATCATTATGTGGCAACAGCTCCACCTAGTGATGAAAATTCCAAATTAACATTCATTATTTGTTTTAATTAACTTAAATCAAAGCTGACAAAAATGTATTTAAGTAAATGTCTAATTGTCTGGTCTAATTATGCACACTTAATTAGTGCATTATATATTAAAGATAAACAATCTCATCATTCTGTCCTACATTATTTCCTGCTAAATATTCTGTTGTACATTACATGCATTAATTGGGTTGTCATTTTACCTGTTTGTCGCTTGATATAAATATTATGTACAGTAAGTCCAGATAGATAGTAGCTCTAGTAGTACATACCATTATTTCCCCATAGTTTTCCCTTTAACATTGACAAACATTAAATGGATGGATGGATGAAAAAAGGATGGATGGATAGGTGGATTTTTGGTGGATGGATGTGTGGATGAATGGATAAATACAAGGATGGATGGATGGATGGATGGATAGATGGATGGATGGATGAATAGAAGGATGGATGGATGGGTTTTAGGTGGATGGACGTGTGGAAGGATGGATGGATGAGTGGAGGCATAGAAGGACGGATAGATGGTTTTAGGTGGATGGATGTGTGGATGATAGAAGGATGGATGGATGGATGGATAAAAGGATGGATGGATGGGTTTTAGGTGGATGGACGTGTTGATGGAAGAATGGATGGATGGATGGATGTGTGGATGGATGAATGGATGATGATGAATAGAAGGATGGATGGGTTTTGGGTGAATGGATGTGTGGATGGATGGATAATGGATGGATGTGTGGATGAATAGAAGGATGGATGAATAGAAGGATGAATGGGTGATGGATTAATAGAAGGATGGATGGGTTTTGAGTGAATGGATGTGTGGATGGATGGATGATGGATGGATGTGTAGATGGATGGATGGGTTTTGGGTGAATGGATGGATGGATGGATGAATAAAAGGATGGATGGATGGATGTGTGAATGGATGGATAGATGAATAGAAGGATGGATGGATGGATGAAGGATGAATGTGTGGATGGATAGATGGATGGATGGGTTTTGGGTGAATGGATGGATGGATGAATAAAAGGATGGATGGATGGGTTTTGGGTGAATGGATGGATGGATGAATAAAAGGATGGATGGATGTGTGAATGGATGGATAGATGAATAGAAGGATGATGGATGGATGTGAATGGATGGATAGATGAATAGAAAGATGATGGATGGATGTGGATGGATGGATAGATAGATGAATAGAAGGATGGATGGATGGATGGATGTGTAGATGGAAGGATGGATGTGTGGATGGATGGATAGAAGGATGGATGGAAGAATGGATGTGTGGATGGATGGGTTTTGGGACAATGGACGTTGATGGATGATGGATGAATAGATGGATGGATGTGTGGATGGATGGATGATGTGTGGATGGATGGATGGATGATGTGTGGATGGATGAATGGACGTGTGGATGGATAGATGGATGAGTGGATGAGTGTGTCTGACCTGCTGCTGTGGTGTAGATGTTCCCGGCTCCTCAGGATTGGCTGCTGCAGAACCAGGATTGATCAGATGCTGCTGGACAGGAACATAATCCTGCAGTTTCTCCACAGCTTTACCACAGAAATCTGCAGCTTCAGCTCGACTAGTGCCCTCAAACTGCAGTCTGAGCAAACGGCTCTCCCCCTTACACACACACACACACATCTCTGAGACCTCGGTTGCATAAACGGTTAAGACTGGTCTTACTACTTAGTCATGACGTTTATTTCTTTAAGACTGTTCATAACTGTTTAAAGTCAGTTATATAAAAACGTAGACTGGTTTAATCTGATAGTAGAAAGTAAGACTGATTGCCCCTTGACTCAACGCTAGTGGTCATTCTAGTAATTAAGACACAGTCTTAACATATGAGCTATGTTTATGCAACTGGCCCCTGTGATTTTTATAACAACCAGGTGTCCCTGAAAAAACTATTTGGAACATAAGAATTTTTTTTTCTCTGTAAAATGCCTTTCTTTTTTCGTCTAAGAAATAAGAAATTCGTCTAACATTCAGCATAAAACAAACACAATTCCAGATTAAAAAGGAACAGTCAATGGTGCAAACAACCATTTATGCATTGCATTTCCACCTATAGGATGCAGTGCTGTTTGTAACAATAATGCAACTTCAGTAGACTAGGGACTAGTTTGTTTTCAAGGTAAGCATCAGTATTCATGCACTATGGGTTTGTTTTGTTGGAGAAGAGATCATTAGCTTAATTAACAATGCACAGAGTCTGTCTTTGAGCTGTAAGCTGAAGGTCACTCAGAAGCAGCTATTTTTTTAAATTTGCATATTAAAATTGTTTATTGCTTTCAAGGACAAAGAGGCGGAGCCTGCGTTCAGGACAACACGCCAATATCAAGCCCTGTCGAGTTTCTGCGGATCTTTCATCCAAAACAGGTAAATGTGAGATAAAAAATAATCACAGTGTTGCTTCTCACCTTTAAAGTAATGTTGAACAGCAGACTGTCTGATTTATGCTGGATCTTCAGGAAGCTCTGAGCATTCAGCAAAGAAAAACCCTCCTACAAAAAGAAAACAGGACCACACATCATCATTATCCAGCAGAGACTCGTTTAATAGGATTATATCAGGCTGAAAAAACATCATATAAGCAGAGCAGCCTCCTCCAGTGTTTCTAATGCAGTCTGTCAATCCCACTGTAAACACAATGATCAGTTAACATACTGTAGTTAACAACTAACATTTTATGTTCTGGAGAAAATATGAATTTTTTACTAATGCAAAAGTTGCAACAACAATGCAAGGATGTTGTGTGGGTGGATGCCTCAATAATTACAAAATATTTTCTCTATTGAGACATTGAGTGCAAGGTATTTTTGCTGTTACACAAGCATGTCAGAAGAGGGCTCTACTAACAACCTCAATGCCACGACTGCAACCAGGAACCACATTCATTCTAGCTCTACAAATACTACTATTACTATCGCTTCTACTAACAGTTCTACTAAAGTGGGTGTAGGTGAAGTTTTACAGGGACACTTTCACCTCATTTCTTGTAAAACTATGGCCTGGTTTCACAGATAGGGCTTAGATTAAGCCAGGATTAGGCTTTAGTTAAATTAGTATCTTTTATAAATGTGCCTTAGAAAAAAAAAAAGTGTGCATCTTGAGACAAAACACTGGCACTGACATATTTTAAGATAAGTAGCTTTCCGTTAAGACAGCTCAAACATGCATTTCAAGCTTAAACCTTCAGTTTGTGAAACCGGGCATAGAACTAAAATTATTTTCTTTGATTTATCATCATGATACATGATGTAAAAAGTGCAGTGACTAAATAAATGGCTTCTAAATCATATAATTAAATGATAATCGTTCTAACAACCATTAAGTTAAATTTGAATGTAAAAAAAAAATTCCTCTATGCAAAGATGCCTAAAGATAAAATAAGAGTAAATTATTATCTTTGCATGTTCTTTGCACTTTTTTGTGTGCAAGTAAAGAACAATTAGATTATGTATGTAAAAAACTTTACTGATTTTAAGAAAGAAATTTGATGGAAATGGAAATAGTAGGGCTTTATTGCATTTGGAAACTACTTTACAAACTTGCTGGCTGCATATAATAAAAAAAAGTGGTGTTCAGATTATAGAGGCATATCCGAGACTGAACGCCGGTTCCTGCTCTCAGAATCACCTAAAGCTTTGCTCTGGATGAGCGCGCTGCCTCGTTTGGCTCTGTTTTTCTGCATAAAAGCTTGAAATGTGACTCTTTCTCCAAATGCACCATGAGGAGCCAGAGACTATTGTGTCCACGAGTCCAAGATTGAGGCTTATTGTTGGGAGATATCCGAAGCACTCAGCTTGGCAATCCCTAAGGGACAGCGACAGGCCTGGCGGGACGGGAAGGGGATTATGCTGTTCTTTTAGAAAGAAGGGAAATACGGTCAAGCTCTTATGATGGGCTCAGTGGAACCTGCGCTATCCTGACCTGCACTTACAGCCTGATGGAAAGAAGAGTGTCGACGGCTTAGAGAGAACCATTTCATAAACAGCCAACAAGCCCCTAAAAATACATTTTAATTGGTCACTGGACAGATACTGTGTGTTTTTACCTAATCTTACCAAGAGTTCCTGGCCTTGAGATACTAGCAGATGACCAGAGCCCAGAATATTCAGCTCCAGCTGGCCGGCGCTTGCACTGGACTCGAAAATCTGAAAGAAACAACAATTATAAAAGTGTTTTCGAGACCAGAATATAACAAGAGATTTAGGGGGGACTCAATTTGAGAAGGTAAGCAACAACCCAGAACACCTAGCATCCACTTAACAATGCCTTAGAAATCACCCACAGGCCAAAGCACATAGAAACCATTCAAAACACCAAGCACCCACTTAACAACGCCCTAGAAACCATCCAAAACACCCAGCACCCACTTAACAATGCCCTAGAAATCACCCAAATCACATAGAAACAATTAAAAACACCCAGCATCCACTTAACAACGCCATAGAAACCATCCAAAACACCCAGCATCCACTTAACAATGCCTTAGAAACCATCCAAACCCCTAGCATCCACTTAACAACGCCCTAGCAACCACCCAGCACCAATTAACAACGCCCTAGCAATGGAGCAACACACCAAACATCACTGACAACAATTTAATGTAGTAGTGGACAACTACACGAGCAAGCACCTTCAATGTCTTTAAACAAATCTATTTTAGAATAACTGTTTATAGTAGTACTAGTAGCGCTGTATTGTTTTCTCTTACTGGCTTAAATTTGTTCTCTTAACTAAAATCTTTTTTCAACAACAACTAATGGTTAAAAACTAAGTTTGCATTTTTCCCACTCTGAGGTTTTTAAATGAATAATAAAATAAACATATGTCATCTTCCGTTGAGAAACAGAGCGTTGAAAGTTGAAAAGGGCGGGACTTTTCTCAC
>JAPDVR010000005.1:2334168-2346668 GCA_026230005.1 Gila orcuttii | reverse complement strand
TTCAGTGCTTTGGTGGATATTCCACAGAAATAACAGCATGAGAGCATATTTTTAATTTGTGCCTGAACTATTCCTTTAACAACCCTCTATGCACACCTTGGCAATAGAATCGCCATTGGCTAGTACATTATTTGGGTTACTCGCCAGACTGATAAACTATATATATAATTCCACCAAATCAGCTTATCATTGTAAAATGGCACAGCTTTTTAAATATTTAAACGTACAGTCTTAAAATCAGTCAATCAAGCATCATATTATGAAATTATGATAATCAAGCATTATTTATTGATAGAACTTTAGTAATTAGAACTAAAACTTGATAATCATGCATGCATGCATGAATATTTGTCATTTTAACTGAACTTAGGACTGGTAGTGGTGCTTAAGATATTGTTGGTCATTCAGTGTTTCTGTAAAAAAATAGATAATAGTAATTGATAAAAGTAATTATTATTAAAAGATAATAATTCTACTAATAATAATGATGACAATATACAACACATGAGCTGCTGGGTTCATGAATGTTAATCACGCTGTCAGCGTTCGCTCGAACTGATTTGCTGAAATTAAAACAAGGATGATCGTCAGCCAATGAGATTTAGCCGTTTGCGCATAAGCTCCGCCCACTCCCGGAGAAACCGGCATATCTTCTGCTTGTTCTTAAAAGCTGAATTATTTCCAAATGAACTCCGGTATTTTTACAGTAAAATACAAACAAAAATATCGTTTACATGTAGCGCGTCGATTTTGCGTGGTATGTAAGACTCTCGCTCTCTCGCTCTCTTTGCGTGTGTGTGAGAAACGCGACGGCGAGTCACGCGCCTTCACACGCAAGTTTACGGTACATAAAATACAGGTACGCTGAGCTGAATATGAAATATTAGTACAGATCACTTAACGGAAAGCGAGCGCAAGCATCCATTCACAGTGTGTTCAGCGAGCGAAAATAGATATTTGTTAAACTCATATTTGGCATCTAACACACACAAACACTGGCGAGTAAAACCCTAAGAATTTATTAGCCAATAATAGCTAAAGATAGACATTGTTTAGTTGCCCAGATGCGAATGATTTAGCCTACTCGCATTGTAGAGGGTTGTTTAAGCACAATGGACATTATGATCTTTCATAGCCAATACCGGTGTTCTCCACGTTGTTGCTGTAGCACAGATAATAGTGTCGTCGCTTCTCTCCCTCTGAACACAATAGCCTGAGTTTACAGGCCTGAATACACCTCTGTAATTACCACATCAAGGTCACACATCACCACAGCATTGTTACGCAAGATAAAGGCCACACTGTATTCTTCAGGCTTGGATATTTCACTGACCCGTATTCATTCTGTAGCTCTGTTGCTAAATCTAGTAAGCTGTTTTACTACCTTTTAAGTCAGCATCCTCTTAGAAGAGACTTTTGGAAGCAATTCTGTGTGACATCATGATGTGTTTAATATTTAAAGTCAGCATGAAGCGGAAGTTGTGTCTATAGAGTGAAACGCTTCTGGAAGAAGAGCAAATGTGGGCGGGGCTTGATTTATTCCATGTGGAATTGATTGGATGGTTGTGGTTTGCTATTGGCTGATCTCATGTGAGTGACAGGTTGTCCCGCCCACATAATCAGAGAAGAGATTCTGCTGCAGTTATTCTGATTCAAGATTACCAGGAACATGAATTTAATAAAATATAAATGTGCACCGATAAATCATTTAAAATAAACACTGCCATATTCCATTAAAAAAAGATTTTGATTTCATGCTGACTGTAATATAGTTTATTTATTTAGTTTTTTTTATTGATTTCATGCACACTGGTGATTCAAAGCAGCTTGACACGAAAAATCATTAAAATTATATATATATATATATATATATATATATATATATATATATATATATATATATATATGATATGATATATAAATTATATAGCGCTATTTACTATACAGATTGTTCCAAAGCAGATTTACAGAGATAACAGGAAAATAATGCAATATAGTTTGTTTCTGCTGTACAGCAGATCTAGAAGAAAATAGCATCATAGTCCAGCTTAAGTAAGTTCAGTGATGGTTAATTTCTATTGTAAAAAAAAAAAAAAAACGTATTAATTTAGTTCATTTATATATACAGCCGCTCTGGAGAAAACAGTGATGTCATCTTTCAGCTCAGTTCAGTTCTCATATAATGGTGTCAATGCAGGATTATTGTTGAATATTAAATGTCCCCAACTAAGCAAGCCAAAAGCCAAAGGCAACAGTAGCAAAAATTTAAACAGATATTAGAAGAAAAGAATTACATTTAGTAGCAAATCAAATATATTTTCAAGTATTTTCAAGCAATTTCCCACAAGCAAGAATGGTCTTTTACTGAATATCACCACTTGTTGAACTATTACACAATTATAGTCACTCTTTCTCCATCTAAATGTTTTTTTTTTTTTACTGAATTTGTCACAGTGCATTCTGGGATTGCCTTATCCGTGAACAGTATGTGTGGTGATACCTTGCAATTTGATCAAACCAGTGTAAGAATTGAAATTGAAATTGAAACGCCAAGGTCGTGAGTTCGAATCCCAGGGAAAGCAAGAACTGATAAGAATGTAAATGTGTACCTTGAAATGCAATGTAAGTCGCTTTGGATAAAAGTGTCTGCCAAATGCATAAATGAAAATGTAAAATAAAGTTAGATTGTACGTGAGATATCGCGAGCAGAAGGGAAACGGGAAGGAAATGCATGATGTCATCGGCTGTAACGAGGCAGATTTACAGTGAAAGGAAAGTCGAAATAAACACAGTTCTGAGCGTCTTGGTCTGACTCCTCTATCCAGTGGTCACATCACATACAGAAAATAGCCAGGAACACACACATAATACTTTTTTTTTAGGCACGGATTCCTTTTTCCACAGATTCCACTTTTTTTTTTAGGCACGGATTCCTCAAGGCCCACAAATCCAAGTATTACACCAGCAATATGTTGTTGCTTACATTTTAGACAGCCTTCGTTTGGCCACTTTCGTCACCTAAAAATACTTTCTAGGTATAGTAGGCAGCTCATATCTGGTCCCTCTATAACATCAGCTCATTCCTTACACAAAATCCTCTTCTGTTTAGCGTGTCATCCACCATATATTTATCTTGTCATGCTCTTACTTGCAATGCTCCCCCATTACAGTACAGATTTGCCCCGCTGGCCTCCGTAGGAAAAGGCTTTGGCAAAAGACAAATAAAAGAAGTTTAGCATCAGAGGTGGCTTATGTCTGCTGTTGCGTAATGGCCATGTAATTAGTGTTATAAGGTACAGTATGCATAAAAAACAACCCCTGTTGTAGCGGCATTTAAACCCCGGTGACTCTGTGATTATGGAACCTGCAATTAAAATCCTCCATGTCTCCATCCATCCGTATGCACAGATTTATCCTTATCACTGTAATTCAGTCGTTTGATTGATGCCTTCACCCCTTCCACAGGTCACATGCTACAGATTCAGTGATCAGCGCGGATCAGACGCTATCCGGCGCTAATGAGCGAGATCCACTTCTGCACACTTCATAAAAGACAGTGACCGCAGTTTTTGAAAGGTCAAGCAGTGGTGCATCTAAAGGCAAGCTTTTATCAACACAACGTTTGGCTGGATTTTGCTCTCGCAGAGAGATTTACAAGGTCTACGAGGAAAAAAAACAGATGCTAGTTTAGAATGAGCAGGTTAGCGACGTATTTTCAAACTAGTTTGATACGGCATGTGGATGTTGTAGTGTGTGCAATGCAATGACATTTTGCATTGGTCGAACTAATCCAGCCAATCACAGTACAGATCTAAAAATCTCATGATCACTTCCGTAAAATTCTCGAGAGCACAAGCATGTCTGGGTCTTATTTATTTATTTATTTCAATTATGAGGGTAAATAAAAATTGCATTGAAGAAAATTATGGAAAAACATTATTTACATTTAAATTGTTGTTATTTTACATTATTTAAAAGTATTATAGGTGTTCTGATGTCAACTTTATGCTGATTTGAATATAAAAAAATCATTGAATTAGTTTTTTTATGTAATACAGTAAAAATATTGGATCATGGTAATATGAATCAAATGAGAGATACCATTGACAATAATGAGGATAACCTCAAACACACTACAATAATGAGTTTCGTCTTCTTTTTTTAGGAAACAGTGCTTCATTTTCATGAAAATAATGTCTTACGGTTATAAAATTGCTTAATTTTCTTTATGCAAAATGTGATTTATCATCCTAATTTTGTGGTGAAATGTGACGTGGACATGTTTTGTGTTTGATTCTCCTTACCTGTTTAATAGAGCAATGCAAAGTTAAAATGACGTGCGTTTCTTTTCATGTTAATATTAATTTCAATAGCAGTAATGTTGTGTAATTACCTGCAATTCCACAAAATAATTATAGATTAAGTGCATGTTGCTCATTAGTATTTCTCCACGCTCACTAATGTCTTTACGCTGTAACGGACACTGTAATGCGTGACTGTGTGTTGCACAGGCCACATCTGCAGTATTGGACATGTTATTTGCTGGTGTTGTTGGCAGAACAGAATGATGTCATGACAGATCGGACAAATCCTAAATGCTTTTATACTGTGATTTAAAACACAGGAAGTTCCATAATGGAGATCAGAGGAAGGAAGGAAGAGCTTGTGTGATATTGAGACGTTGCTGTAGGCAATATGCTTGTCGCTTCAGGCATATTGTATAATCTGATTTGTGCAGGACAAGAGAGACTGAGTGCATGTTTTCAGAAAGCAAAAAAGTATTAAAAAGGGACCATAATTAAATCAATAAACTCATTTCCAACTATAAAGTATTTTCTTATCTTGTGTTTGTTTTATCCAGCCTTTATAATGGGGAGGAACGGCTCAGTTAATGGGGAACGCAAAATATTTGTGAGATAACGCAAAAGCATTGACTTTATCAATTTTAAAATTACAAGACTAATATTTATAGCTGTATTAAAGGTGCAAAGTGAACCAATCAGCAGTAGGGGGTGTGTCCACTCATGATGGGGAGAGAGAGCCAATCAGCAGTAGGGGGTGTGTCCATTCATGATGGGGAAGGAGAGAGAGAGAGAGAGAGAGAGAGAGACAATCAGCAGTAGGGGGTGTGTCCACTTATGATGAGGGAAGAGAGAGAGAGCTAATCAGCAGTAGGGGGTGTGTCTACTCATGATGGGAAGGAGAGAGTTAGAGCCAATCAGCAGTAGGGGGTGTGTGCATTTATGATGGGTGAGGAGAGAGAGAGGGAGAGCCAATCAGCAGTAGGGGGTGTGTCCACTCATGATGGGAAGGAGAGAGAGAGAGCCAATCAGACCGAAAACCGCAGCACCGATTTCAAACGCACTTCTCATTACAAGTATGTAAAGATGCTTTGTACGTGTTGTGTTCCCAAATGCACGTTAAAGCGACTCAAACTCTTTCGTTTTTTTTATTGATTGAACACAAAAGCAGACATTTTGAAGAATGTTGAGGTCCAAACAGTTTTTGTACACTGAGACATTCTTTAAAATATCTTCTTTTGTGTCACACTCATTTTTGCATGAAATAACAGAGGTTTAACAGTGCAGTCTTGAAGAGAAAGAGTGTGTTTTTGCTGTTAATCCATCACAGTCTGCGATGGACAGGAGGAATCATTGGGGGTTAATTTGGTCTGATCAATTAATTCCACCTCTTTACCTTTGTCTCTCTTTCTTACACACAAACTTCTCTTTCCATCTTTTTATTCATCCTGCATAACCAGCCGCACATCTCCCAAAAGGGACGTACCTTCACCACTGAAAAAAGAAGGAAATCATCTCTCGCTGGTTTATTTTCTCTCTCTCTCTCTCTCTCTTCTCTTTCTTCAGATCTAGTTGAATGTATTAAAGCAAAGTGGAGCAGCTTTAGAATACAGAATTGGCATTAGAGTTTGATGTTTTCTTCAGGTACAGACAGAGAGAGATTGTGGTTTGAGTGATTCTTTCTAGATGAAATGTTCTTTTGTTACACGTGTTCCACGTTTTCTTCATCCGCTTGGTTTTATTCCAGTGGAAACATCTGTGCAGAGGTAATTGTGTGTGATGCTGTACAGTAAGAGTCGTGTCAAAGAGAGCGAACTGTTTTCTGATATCTGACTAAAGCAAACGCAGAGAATAAGCACACTTACTGTACAGATCTCTTGATAACAATGGTTAATGCCTTTAGGGAGGACAAATCAGAGGCATATTCTCGTTTTTTTTACTCACTCGTTTTCTTCATGTGTGGCTGGTTTGCTTTCTTTTCTTCTTCGTGTGAAGTGTAAGACTATGATGACTGTGATTATAAACATTCGATCTCTTGCTGGTTTTGGGAAGTTCCTAATAATGAATTATAGGTAGTGTGTTGAAGTGATTTTCCTCAATCATTTAGGCTGTGTGGGTTAGTTATGTTCAAAGTCAATATGAAATCACCATTTTTATTTTTTGTATTTCTTAATGCATGTTGTGTATTTTGAACATGTTGTGTACATGCTCTTATTGTGAACATTTTATCAGTGCACATTGTGTCCTAAAAAATCTTTGTCTTAACAATATTTCATTGAAATATGATAACTTGCTCAACCTTAAATTTTCGTTGGCCAGGGGGTTTCAAAGTTTTTGATTAATATTTTATTATTTAACCCTAAAAAATCTTCTATTATTTCTATATTTTTATATATAAATATGTGTTTTTACTTTATGTGCTTTCATATACAAAAATATGTATTTGTATGAAACAAACATATATACATATAAAGAAATACATATACAAATACATATACCCCCCACACACACAATTTAATGATGTCAAATTTGGTAAATTCGATCTTTCTTATTGCATTGTTATTATTATTATTTACACAACTTTTCCCATATTTGGCCATCATGTTTGCAAAAAACTCAGGTCTTGATATCTCATATTTATATCCCACTTTTTACTATTTTATCAATTCTGATGGATAAAATCAAGTCCCATTAAAAACAAATTGGTCTGTGTTGAATATCCTTTTACACAAAATGGGTTATGGATTTAATTTAATTTCATGGAGGACATTGATGCAGTCGTTTTTTTATATAAGCCATGCATAAAATTTAGGTTGACTGATGATTAAACAGAACTAATACTGTTGAGATTCTGGTTGCATTCGTTTAGGACAGGAGTGATTGGTCGAGGAGCTGAACGGTTGCAGTGGATGATCATGTACAGTACACACACACACACACACACACTCGACTCCCAGCTCAAATGACAGAGTCTGATCCTCTCCCCAGGTTTTGATTGCACTTGATTGTTGGCTGCATTTCTCTATTGATTTGTTTGGGTCTTGCGGGTTTGTGATCGTGTCTCTCACACACCTGATTTATTTGCGAATGATGCGAGACCAGCGCTGCAAACCTGCTCACACACACACGTATCAGGGGACATTAGAGAATATCAGCTTATTACACGGCTACATGGTGCAGTTGATTTCTCATTTACATACGACCACCTTCATTTGAATAACACCTACTCAATATTCATCAGCCCTGATGAACGACAGCGCCGCGATGTTGATATGCAGAAGTTAGCCAATCATTCAGGTTGATTACTTACAATTGTTTCCAGTTCTCTAGGAACACATCCTTTTTCTTTTTTCTTCTCTGTTTCCTTCTTTATCCTTTGTTTTTTATTTTCTCTTCTACTTCTGTTTCTTCTTCTTCATCATCATCTGCTTCAGTTTATTCTTAAACTTTATCTTCTTCGTTGCACCTTTTCTTATTTTTTCTTCGTCTGCTTCTTTTTCTACCACTGCTTCTTCTATTCTTCTTATTTCTCCTCTTCTTCATCTGCTTATTTTTCTTCTTCCTTGTCCTTGTTGTTTTTCTTCTTCTTCACCTTCTTGGTCTTCTTCTATTACATCTACAATCTACCTGAAGTTCACCAAACTCATCATGAAAAATGTGACTTTTTTTGTTATATTCCATTTCCATCCATCCATCTTCCGCTTAGAAGATGGATGGATGGATGGAAATGGAATATAATATGGAATATATTCCATTTCCACTTTTTGAAACTGTTGGCTTATACAGATGCATAAGACTGACATTTGGGTCTTTGCTTCCTCTTTATATTATGCTGTCAGATTAAAAGGAGTTAATTCTTAAATGTCACTCATAAAAAACAAAGAATGCAGCATCTTTCATAAAAACAAAATGTAAAACAAAAGCAAAACTTCTGAGAAGCAGCACTGAAAGAGTGACCGACTGCCCCCCCCCCCGCGTGCTCTACTTCAGGGAAGGTAAAGTGGGAATTATCGAGTGTCCTGGATGGACTGAAAGTGGGGTAATCAAAAAGGCCACCAATATCAGGAGCACGTAGCACAGCGGATTATTACAACACAATTTATTTAATGGAGGGATAGGGATGCGGCTCTGATGGGACGATAAGAGACAGAGGGATGGAGCCGCAGAGTGATTGAAATAATGCCGTGACCTAGGCTCACTTACAGAGAGGTCACCGAACGGGACACGCGCCAACACCACTCGCCTGCAACGGCTTTGTGTTTGCGTGCGTTGCTGAGCATTTTTCTTCGTATTAAAGTCGGCATGAAACAAAAGTTGCAATAGTGTTTTCTTCCCATATCCGAGTGAAAACAGAAAAAAAAATGCTTGATTTTGTCTGTAGGGAATTGATTGGATGGTTGTGGTTTGCTATTGGCTGATCTCATGTGATTGACAGGTTGCCCCGCCCACATCATCAGAGAAGAGTAGAGATGCTGCAAACAATAATGATGTGAACCGATAAATCATTTAAGATAAATACTGCAATATTCCATTAAAAAACAAGGATTGTCCATTTTGATTTCATGGTGACTTTAAAGTTGATATGTGTCATTTCATCAACATTAAAATACTTTGCTGTATTCTATCATAATGCAGATTATTAAAGTCCATCTGTGGTGAAAATCCAGCTTTTAATGTTGTTTATACAGTTTGCCTATGTGGTGTTTTTAATGTGCTTTAAGACAAACCATGTGTAAATTCATAAGTCGACAGCATTGCTGAGTATTTTCTCCTTAAAACTGCAGTGAACCAAAGACAGTCTCAAAAACACGGTTTGAAATCGCTGGTGTTTCTGACGTCACAAACTACCTTGTAACCAATCAGATCAACGTGTGATCGTCAACGAGTGGATCTCTGAGTGAGTGAGTGAGTGAGTGGAGGCGGGGCTCATTTACATATTCATAGAACCGCGTATACTAAATGAGGCAAGGGTGTCGAGTTTCATTCAAATGTAAAGATGTAAGTTACATTCATTCGGCCATGGGAGTGTTTAGCAAAAAGCTCATTAAACAATCGTTTGTCAAACTTAATGCTGTTAGTGGTGCTGAAATTACACAGCTTTTCAGCTTTATTTCAATTAACAAAAAAGATTCTTTTACTTATCAATAATAAGACTAGTGTAATGCTTTGTGAGTTGATGTGAGCGTAACAGAGCTGTTAGTCTCTCCAAAGACGCAGCGTTTATGTTTTTCTTTTCAGTGTGTGGTTGAACACATTATTTTTATCTTTCTCTTCAAATCTAGTTCTACACAACACCAATTTACAGCCTCGGCAAGAGGACACACTGTATTGAAGGTGTCAGTGTTTCTGAAAGAACAAAACGCTTCCAGGATCAGTTCCTCATATTTGTTTACATGCTTCATTTCTTGCAGATATATTCAACCGATTTTTCTTTTGACCAAGCAGAATTGCTGCAAACATTTTGTAATTTGTGTGTTCAAATTGAAAGTATTGACAATGTCTTTCAGGTTTTCTGGAATGCAATTTTATCATTTACCTCAAAAGCATCCGTTAAACGCCTGGACAGACACCTTGAATAGTATTAACATTAATTTAAGTAACAAAATGAAGCATTACCTTGGTTTAAAGGGGGAAAACATTCAAAATTATGATTTCGTCTTTATTGATTCACTCTTATGTTGTGTCAAATCTTATAAAAGTTTAGCAGAAGGTTCATGTTTCTGAATAACATCAGGGGAATAACATCATTTAAATGATGGTAGTATAATAATTTCCCATAAACTCAAACACGTCCTTCAGGTGTCAGGCCTTTATAAGCGTCTCTATCCAGTTTTGACATGTGCAGAGATCTGAAAATGGTCATGACTCATGATATTGATTGTTTAATCATCTTAATATGTTCCATGAGATTCACTTATACGTTTTTCGCACAAAAAAACATTCAACCCTTTTTCTAAACCTCTGTCTAAAACGATCAGTTATACTTAATAGTTATAGTCAGTTAAGTTAAACTACTTAAAAAGCCCACTAACGTCATTGGATAGGAAACAGCTATTGTACGCGAGTAAGTGTTTGAAAAACATTATCCATATAAAACCATCATTTACAGATCCAATACAGTCGGCTGCTTCATCTTTCAACAAAAGTTTCTTTGCAAACTCTCCATTACACTGTGCCTAATTTACAAAACAATCTGCTGTCAAATGCTCCGAACAAACATATAATCCTCTGACGCCTTTAAAATAAACCATCCACTTTTTCCTGATACTGGGATCCTTCAGAAAACTGTAAAGAGACGCAAACCAGCTGTTTAAACTGGACGAACTGTATCAGTGTAGACAGCATCAGTGATTATAATGGGCTCTGTTTGCTTTTAATGCGATACGCCAGTGGGCGGGGCCTATGGTCCGATGATGTATTACTATTCGTTGATGTGTTGCTCTGGAGGCGGGCATATGCAAATGTCTTTGCCTGTATGACATCACAGGTCACCCAAAATCAAAACGAGCTGTTTTTGGAGCTTGTTCAAAAACTGCTTTGTTTATAATGAGGACGTTTTAAGCTATGAAACTTGCAGGATGTTTTAATAGTACGAAGATCGAGGCAAATTTGATTTCTCATGTCATGACCCCTTTAAAGGGGTTTTTATCAAAGGCTCCATGTCATTTTCTTCAAAACTCCAGAGATAGAAACTGCCTGCACTCAGTTCTGTTGACAAACATTCATATGGAAATCACAAGAGTCGATCATTTATTTGTCATTTGCAGTGCTTTGGAGACTGTTTCCTTAAAGGCTCAATAGAAAGATGATTGACAGCCACTCTTAAAGTTGAGACATGAGCAGATAAGACGGCTAAGCGGCGTCTGTCTCTCTCACTCACTCACTTGCAGCCAGAATCAACCACACACTGTACTAAGAATAAAGTGTAAGTGTGTGCGTGTGTGTAGGTCATGTGGAAGGGTAAGTGCCTCTCTGATCGCTGCATCAAGCTTGTTGCTGGATCTTCTGTGTATTTCAGACTCGCTTAAGAGCCGCGGATGACAAGACAGTAGCAAGATGGATCTGACACACATGTACAAACACACACACACACACACACACACACACACGTGTGTCTCAGTGGGATGCGCCATTTTTACTTTGCAGTGTGAAATGAAATATTTTCCAGTTCTGTATTTGTCATTTAGGTTGTCATGCATATCAAGTTCAGTCACCAGTTATCTTCATTTAACACTTCAGTCAAGCACCGATGCAATCAGAATATAGGTAACATCACTTACACACACCCTAGAGATGATTGACACCCTAAACAAACAGGAGAAATCTGTGCAGATGCTGTTTTTGCTTCTGTAAACGACCTCTGAAAAGCACCTTGATGCATGTTGTCATATTGTAGTGTTGATTTAGGTTTCTTATTATTCTGCTGGTGTAAAGTTTATGGTAGTGATGGTTTGTTAATAAAAGATTTGCTTCTGTCACGTGACAAATGAGTAAAATGACTCTGACCAAAAGAGTTCTGTTCTCATTTCTGTTTTTGGGCAGCATTATAATAATTTCACAATTCAGAAATAATCATAGATTGCATAAGTGGATATGTTTGGAGAATTTGGCTATTGAAAATATTAGGCTGTTAAAACATCTGAAAGAAAATGTTGGGTTGTAAACTCCTGTATGGTGTGTACGCTAATGTTGCGGATTGTGGCCTGAATGAACAGCATTTATACTTGGTTGGAGAGTGAAGAGTTGTGTGTATGTGAACGGATTGCTATGAAAGCTTGTTTAAAACATTTTAAAAGATAATTGCGAGTTGCGACTTTTTATCTCACATTTAGACAGAGTTTACATCTCGCAATTCTGACTTTTTTATTAGAATTGCATGTTTATATCTCACAATTCTGAATTTTTTTTATTAAACTTGCATGTTTACATCTCGCAATTCTGACTTTTTTATTAGAATTGCATGTTTCTATCTCTCAATTCTGACTTTTTTTATATTAGAATTGCATGTTTACATCTCGCAATTCTGACTTTTTTATTAGAATTGCATGTTTACATCTCGCAATTCTTTTTTTTTTATTAGAATTGCATGTTTACATCTCGCAATTCTGACTTTTTTATTAGAATTGCATGTTTACATCTCGCAATTCTGACTTTTTTATTAGAATTGCATGTTTCTATCTCGCAATTCTGACTTTTTTT
>JAPDVR010000005.1:2324168-2326668 GCA_026230005.1 Gila orcuttii | reverse complement strand
TCCATCATAGATATATATCTATGGGTGTCCATCAGCTGAAGAGCTGTTATTACGACAGAAATATCTTATTCATACTGTTAACATAACGGTTGCAAATAAATATACTTTTTTTTTTATAAAAAAACTTTTAAAATCTGCGTTATATATCTGTGTGTATTGTATACAAAGTTGTATGTCATAAAATGTCATCTCTGTATGTTTTGCACAAAAAAAAAAGTTAAAATAAATCAATAAAATAAAATAAAGTAGCCTAGACTTTTGAGCTGTAACCACGTCCCAGCCGGGTTCATAGAGTACAGCAAATATGACTTTGCATTCCCATTTCTCTCCAATTTCCTTTGGATATTTTAATGCAAATAACACAAATCATAGTGTTATAAATATGAAATGTAAAAATTAATCAGAATTTTGGTAGATTTGCAATGCTAATAACCATGGAAATGCATCATTACACTCTGTAAACATCTCTTAACAACACAATGCGATCACTAGTAAGACTTTCTGTTAATAAAGTATCTGGTAAGTATATATGCTATATTAGCAATGCATTAAATCACATTCCACATTAATAGACGAAACTAAATAAAACAAATTAAGTGATGTCTCAAGTCAAGTGAATTACAAGTCATTTGGACAGGCGTCCAATCACAGCTGACTTCCAAAAAAGGGGAAGTAACCAATGACATTTGAGGTTATTAAAACAGTAAGTCCCGCCCCTTGACTGCTAAAAATATGTATGGGTACGCAGGGTATGAATGAGCTTGCGAGTTCCCGTTTCCTCGCGTGTAGATCTGTTATCCTCTCGCGGAAGTCATTTAGCGTTCGCGCCAGCATCAGTTGTGCACTCGGTTCTTTTTGACATACACTCTGTCACACATTCATTCACATTCATTCTCCCCTTGTGCAGCCATGACTCCTGTGTGTGTTTCCATGATGACAGCCAGCTGGAGTGTGTGTGTGTGTGTGTGTGTGTGTGTGTGTGTGTGTGTGTTCATGTTTTTCTATCCCGGTGGGGACTTCAACCTGAATGCACACAGACTCATGGGGACTCACAGTGGGGACCTAAATAGAGATCCCCATGAGTAAACAAGGTTATAAATCAGACAGAATTAGTTTTTTTGGAAATGTAAAAATGCAGACAGTTGTGTGTGATGGGTAGGTTTAGGGGTGTGTGTGTGTGTGTGTTGGGTAGGTTTAGGGGTATGGGTTAGTGTAAGGGGATAGAATATACAGTTTGTACAGTATAAAAACCATTAAGTCTATGGAGAGTCCCCACAAAGATTGTAAACCAGACGTGTGTGTGTGTGTGTGTGTGTGTGTGTGTGTAGAGAGAGAGAGAGAGAGAGAGAGGCTTATCTTGTAGCTGAAGGCACTCAAAAGGTGAAAACATGTAATGGACATCCTTTTAGGGAAACAGCTCTCTCTCTCTCTCTCTCTCTATGTATGCGTGTGAGTGAATGACTGTATGTGTGTGCGTGTGTGTGTGTGTGAGTGAGTGAGTGAATGAATGAGTGAATGAGTGTGTGTGTGTGTGTGTGTGTGTGTGTGAGTGCGTCCTTCAGTAACAATTTCTTTAAAAAAATCATATTTACTGATCCCAAACTTTTGAGCGGTACCGTTATGTGTATATAATTTCAGTCAGTATAAATTAAAGCCAGTAAAACTTTATTACATTAATGAGAATGTGGAGTTAAATGTGTTCAATTGTCATGAAAATGTCACCATGCAAAAAATCGGCTTCATGGTGAAGTGTCTAACTTTTAGATGTAAAAAATAATAAAAAAATTTGGCTAATACCCCCCCAAAGAGTATAAATATTGACCTTGTGATGCTTCCAACCATTTCAGGAAACCTTTTGTAATTATGTTAGTTTCACAGTACAAACTTTATATTTGCAATTCATCTATCTTCTTCTTCTCTGGATGTCTGGGGAATTCATAGTGTAACGTCAGAGAAGTGTGTCGAGAGAGAGCAGAGCCACTGTAAATACTAGATGGAGTCTATTTCTGTCTCGGAACATGAGATTGACTGTTAAATGCACACACATACTTTACGCAAACACACACTCTCACACACACACACACTCACTCACTCACTCACACACATACTGTACGCAAACACACACTCTCACACACACACACACTCACTCACTCACACACATACTGTACGCAAACACACACTCTCACACACACACACACTCACTCACTCACTCACACACATACTGTACGCAAACACACACTCTCACACACACACACACACTCACTCACTCACACACATACTGTACGCAAACACACACTCTCACACACACACACACACTCACTCACTCACTCACACACATACCGTACGCAAACACACACTCTCTCTCACACACACACACACACGCACACATACTGTACGCAAACACACACTCTCACTCACATACACACACACGCTCACACGCTCACACACTCACTCACTAACTCACTCACTCACTCACTCACTCACTCACTCACTCACTCAC
>JAPDVR010000005.1:2276668-2319168 GCA_026230005.1 Gila orcuttii | reverse complement strand
GTGTTGCATAGCGTGTTCATGAATTTGGGGGTGCTATCATGATAGGGGTGTGATCATTTTTGGGTAGGGGGCGGGGCCTATTTGTTTTGGTGATTTCAAATATCAACAGTGTTTCTCAGAAATTGCTTACTGCGCCTGTAAATACGATAAAAAGTTTTGTTTTATGAAAAAATTATCAAAATGAAATGAGTTTGATGCATAAATGAAAAAATATCTGCCAATGGGGTCTGAAAACAAACTTTTTTCTTTCTTGATTTAAGCATAAACCTAATTTTCATAAAACAAAGCAGTCCGTCATTTTGCTTCTCCAGTGACTGTATGTTGAATTAAGAATGTTTACATATTTGAACTGGATATCAAGACAGAAATACTGAAGAAGAGCATCATTTTTTACAGTGTAGGGATGTTGGTCAAGTCAAGTAGTTGCTCATGTGATCAAACCTCCATCACTGAGTATTAAAGTTGAGTGTGTCCTGCAGTGTTTGTGCTCCTGATATCAATGATTAAATATATTATTTTAAGACTCTTTTCACACTAGACAGGAAGAAAAGTAGAACGGGTGCCAACAACACTTATGTCTAACACTAAATTTGACATTTTTACAATGCGACATTCGCTATGTTTCCATCCAAAGTTGCATTAATTTGTCTGTTATTAATTTTGATTAAAATTAAAATAATTTGGGGTGGGAGCAAATAAGTTCTACTTCTTTCCACTCCCTTTTGAGCAGGTATTATATGTGTAAATAATGTGTGTGGATATGTGTATCATAATTGTAATGTGTATATATGTGGGTATGTGTATTTAGGTATATATGTACATATGTGTGTATATATATGTATGTGTATAGTTATTATTTGTAATGTATATGTATAGATATGTATTTAATGTGTGTGGATATGTGTATCATAATTGTAATGTGTATATATGTGTATTTAGGTATATATGTATATATATGTATGTATATAGTTATTATTTGTAATGTATATATATATATATATATAGGAGAAAAACTGTTCTTTTTTTCTATGTATATTGTGTTAGTACATATATATATATATTTTTTTTTTTTTGCTCGAAATAAACTTCAATCAATCAATCAATCAATATAGCACCATTAAAACAGCAGACGCTGACCAAATGTGCTTTACAACATCGGATCAAATAAATACAAGCAAAAGCAGTAGAAGACTAATTTCACAAATAAAATCAGAGACAATTTTCAAACTAAATAGCAAAAGAAAATCAAAATACTAACTGAAGTCAAATACAAAAATAATCATCAAGGACCATTAAAAGCAATGGAAAAATAATGAGTTTTAAGCAAAGATTTAAAAATCTGTAATGCAGGAGCAAATCTAATGTGAACAACATACTGACTTGTCCTTCTGTCCCTCTCCTCCAGGTTTTACTGGGATCTCACCATGCTTCTCCTGATGGTGGGAAATCTAATCATCATTCCCGTGGGCATCACCTTCTTCAAGGACGAGCACACGCCACCGTGGATCGTCTTCAACGTGGTTTCCGACACCTTCTTCCTCATGGACCTGGTGTTGAACTTCCGCACCGGGATCGTGAAGGAGGACAACGCCGAGATCATTCTGGACCCTCAGCAGATCAAGATCAAATATCTGCGCTCCTGGTTCGTGGTGGACTTCATCTCCTCCATCCCCGTGGACTACATCTTCCTCATCGTGGAGACGCGCATCGATTCGGATTTCTACAAGACGGCGCGCGCTCTGCGGATCGTACGCTTCACGAAGATCCTCAGTTTGTTACGACTGCTTCGACTCTCGCGGCTCATTCGCTACATTCACCAGTGGGAGGAGGTGAGTGGACACTTCTGAGGGTTTGTTCACCGCTCTTATATGTGATAATAATGTGATCTGCACAGCGGTTTCATAGTGCAAGAGGATGGAGTAATGGAGTAATATGCCCCTTTTCACAAGATGTAATAAATCTATGGCGTCCCCAGAAAGTGTCTGTGAAATTTCAGCTCAAAATTCCCCTTAAATCATTTATTACCGCTTGTCAAATTTGCCCCTTTTGGGGTGTGAGTAAAAACGCGCCGTTTTTGTGTGTGTCTCTTTAAATGCAAATGAGCTGCTCCTGCTCCGCCTCCGTTCAGAAGAGGGCGGAGCTTCAGAAACTCCGGCAATCTCACTCATCCAACATCTCAGAAATAACCAGTAGCGAGTGCATCCTTACGGAGAGACTCAGAAAGAGTTTCACTTTTAGACGTTTCTGAATGTTAGTGGAGACATTTATGTAGTTGTTGTGGAGTTACATTGATTCATCTCATCATCATGTTTACATTTACACAAGTTGACAGTTCCTGAGGTCTTTATGAGAACGCTGTGACATGTTTTGGTCAATAGTGTTCAGTGTTCGTCTGTGCAGCAACGACAGAATAGTTTCATGCTTTGCTGGAACTTTTCCCATTGTGTTAGAACTGGTTTCACTGTTAGAACTGGTTTCACTGTTAGAACTGGTTTAGAACTGGTTTCACTGTTAGAACTGGTTTCACTGTTAGAACTGGTTTTACTGTTAGAACTGGTTTAGAACTGGTTTCACCGTTAGAACTGGTTTCACTGTTAGAACTGGTTTCACTGGTTTCACTGTTAGAATCGGTTTCACTGTTAGAACTGGTTTCACTAGTTTCACTGTTAGAACTGGTTTCACTGGTTTCACTGTTAGAACTGGTTTCACTGGTTTCACTGTTAGAACTGGTTTCACTGGTTTCACTGTTAGAACTGGTTTCACAGGTTTCACTGTTAGAACTGGTTTCACTGTTAGAACTGGTTTCACAGGTTTCACTGTTAGAACTGGTTTCACAGGTTTCACTGTTAGAACTGGTTTCACTGGTTTCACTGTTAGAACTGGTTTCACTGGTTTCACTGTTAGAACTGGTTTCACTGGTTTCACTGTTAGAACTGGTTTCACTGGTTTCACTGTTAGAACTGGTTTCACAGGTTTCACTGTTAGAACTGGTTTCACTGTTAGAACTGGTTTCACTGGTTTCACTGTTAGAACTGGTTTCACAGGTTTCACTGTTAGAACTGGTTTCACTGGTTTCACTGTTAGAACTGGTTTCACTGTTAGAACTGGTTTCACTGGTTTCACTGTTAGAACTGGTTTCACTGGTTTCACTGTTAGAACTGGTTTCACAGGTTTCACTGGTTTCACTGGTTTCACTGGTTTCACTGTTAGAACTGGTTTCACTGGTTTCACTGTTAGAACTGGTTTCACTGGTTTCACTGTTAGAACTGGTTTCACTGGTTTCACTGTTAGAACTGGTTTCACAGGTTTCACTGTTAGAACTGGTTTCACTGGTTTCACTGTTAGAACTGGTTTCACTGGTTTCACTGTTAGAACTGGTTTCACTAGTTTCACTGTTAGAACTGGTTTCACTGGTTTCACTGTTAGAACTGGTTTCACTGTTAGAACTGGTTTCACTGTTAGAACTGGTTTCACTGTTAGAACTGGTTTCACTGGTTTCACTGTTAGAACTGGTTTCACTGGTTTCACTGTTAGAACTGGTTTCACAGGTTTCACTGGTTTCACTGGTTTCACTGGTTTCACTGTTAGAACTGGTTTCACTGGTTTCACTGTTAGAACTGGTTTCACTGGTTTCACTGTTAGAACTGGTTTCACTGGTTTCACTGTTAGAACTGGTTTCACAGGTTTCACTGTTAGAACTGGTTTCACTGGTTTCACTGTTAGAACTGGTTTCACTGGTTTCACTGTTAGAACTGGTTTCACTAGTTTCACTGTTAGAACTGGTTTCACTGGTTTCACTGTTAGAACTGGTTTCACTGTTAGAACTGGTTTCACTGTTAGAACTGGTTTCACTGGTTTCACTGTTAGAACTGGTTTCACAGGTTTCACTGTTAGAACTGGTTTCACTGTTAGAACTGGTTTCACTGTTAGAACTGGTTTCACTGTTAGAACTGGTTTCACAGGTTTCACTGTTAGAACTGGTTTCACTGGTTTCACTGTTAGAACTGGTTTCACTAGTTTCACTGTTAGAACTGGTTTCACTGTTAGAACTGGTTTCACAGGTTTCACTGTTAGAACTGGTTTCACTGGTTTCACTGTTAGAACTGGTTTCACTAGTTTCACTGTTAGAACTGGTTTCACTGTTAGAACTGGTTTCACAGGTTTCACTGTTAGAACTGGTTTCACTGGTTTCACTGTTAGAACTGGTTTCACTGGTTTCACTGTTAGAACTGGTTTCACTGTTAGAACTGGTTTCACAGGTTTCACTGTTAGAACTGGTTTCACTGGTTTCACTGTTAGAACTGGTTTCACTAGTTTCACTGTTAGAACTGGTTTCACTGTTAGAACTGGTTTCACAGGTTTCACTGTTAGAACTGGTTTCACTGGTTTCACTGTTAGAACTGGTTTCACTGGTTTCACTGTCAGAACTGGTTTCACTGTTGTCTCTTGCGAAACCACATGACGGCACCGTCTGTGGAAACGTGCAGATTTAGTCAATTATGTGCCAAAATGTTGGCGGTTACAGCGGATGACGTGACGAAAAAAAATATTTTAATTAAATTCGGGCAGGTGGCGGGCGGTTGAACCAATCAAATGAAAAATATATGTATACATTGTTAAATATTGTTATCTGACTATAGCCTACCTACATCAAAAAAAAAAAAAAGAGCACACTTTGAAATAGTCAAATTTTCATCAGGCAGCTAGAGTCTATGCAGAGACTGCTTGTTATTATCAGAGATGGCAACGCCGGCGAAGGAGGTACGTGACAAACTCAAAAAAGGAGAATTAAAAACAAAGGAAATAGAAGGTCAGAAAAGTATTGCCTGGAATAAGTTTTACAAAGTGGTAAATCAGGATGACACCAGTGCAGGCTATGTAATTTGCAAAATCTGCGAATCAGTTTATGTTCATGACAGCCACAAGACGGGTACGTCTAATATGGTGCATCACAAGTGTGCTGCTAAACCTCAAACCTCCACGAACACCTTGACAAGTTTCGTCCGTCGAGATCCCAATAGACCTACCACAGGATGTAAAATCAAAGCTGACGGATGCATGTGTGAACCTGCTCTCTTATGCGCCCGTTCGATATTGTTTGGTCAATTATGTGCCAAAATGCGTTTTCTATTAGGCTACAATGAAAATATTGTACAGTAGCCTATCAGATAAGGTCAGGTTTGCCGAAGTGCGTTTAATTTAGGCTATGTATTTATTTTTGTACCTGCGCGCCGATCGGAGACTGATATTCGGAGAGCTTTCTAGTCTCGCGGCTGTCATCAGCAGCGCCTTGTATCGCCCAATCAGCGGATGGCGGGCGGGTGCGGTTTTGAAAATTGGTCAAAAACGTTGGTGCGGATGGATGGCGGACGGATGATGAGTTTTGTGATGCGGTTGCGAATGAAATAATAGCCCATCCGCGCATCTCTAGGCCGGTAATATTATAATAAGATCCCCATCCTTCGTCAGATTCTAATAATAATATTTTTTTATTATTTGTAGTAACGTACATTTCTTATAATAATTCTATAAAATAATATACACAATAAATTAATTCGGACTCAAACACTTCTCACCTTCAAAAACATCAGACAACACTGCCACGAAATTATAATATATAATTTATTTAATAATAATAACATTACTGTTGTTATTACTTTTATTATTCTTTTACATTACTTCATTTTTTTTTAATAAAATGATCTTGTCTATTGATGTCATAATAACTGAGTTAAATGCTACTGCATATACTGTACGGTGAGTATATGATATATTTTCATACTTTCTCTTCATATTGAGATGTCTGATGTTTGACTGCAGATGTTTGTTTTAGAGTCTTGGCAAATATGAGCATAGTTTGAGAAATGTGTGAGATTTGCTCTCCGTTTACTCTTGTTGCCTTGTAGAAATGCTTGCGAAACAGAAGAGATCTCGTTTGACACAGAAATGCAGCATATGTTACACGACTCTCATTTTCAGGCATGGAGGTTGGGCAGAAATGGAAGTGTTGAGTCTTACATGTATCAATTAATGAATGTTTCAAAGTAGAGTGCTAACATTAGCCTGTAATTTCCTCTCCTCCTCTTGAGGATTGGTTTGGATGGTGATTACAGTGATGATTAGAAGCGTTCCTCTCTCTCTCTCTCTCTCTCTCTCTCTCTCTCTCTCTCTCTCTCTCTCTCTCTGAACAGGGTCTCAGTGGTGAGAAGTGAAGCTGTAGATGCAGCTGGTGTCTCATTTAGTCGAGCCGTGTTGGTTCTCATGACAGCAGGTCACACACTCTCCCATAGCAGCGCGCCACTGATTCAACAGATCCTATTAGAAGTGTGCAAAACATGTTAGAAGTGATAGAGACTTAATAACATCAGTCTAAACAAATCGTGACGTCGTTTCAGAACTGCATTTGTAAAGCTGACGTTTACATTAGTGATAATGTGACCCTGGAGCACAAAACCAGTCACAAGGGTCAATTTTATTAAATTGAGATGTATAAATCATATGAAAGCTGAATAAATAAGCTTTCCATTGATGTATGGTTTGTTAGGATAGGACAATATTTGTCTGAGATATGACTATTTGGATATCTGGAATCTGAGGATGCAAAAAAATCGAAACATTGAGAAAATCGCCTTTAAAGTTGTGCATTTATGATTGCAATTGTGTTGCATCCACTCACACATTTTTTAAAATATATGTATTTACGGTAGGAAATTTACAAAATATCTTCATGGAACATGATCTTTACTTAATATCCTAATGAGTTTTGGTATAAAAGAAAAATCTATAATTTTGACCCATAGAGTGTATTGTTGGCTATTGCCACAAATATACCCGTGCGACTCGTTACTGGTTTTGTGGTCCAGGGTCACATATATTGTGTGTGTGTGTGTGTGTGTGTGTGTGTGTGTGTGTGTGTGTGTGTGTGTGTGTGTGTGTGTGTGCGTGCGTGCGTGCGCGTGCGTGCGTGTGTGTGATGAGAGATGAGATGAGAGCCATAATGTGTGACAGAAAGAGAGCGGAAATGGAAGGCCATCGCATTAAAAGTGTAATTTTTAAGGGAACAGTCCCTGATTTTAGTTTAATGATGTCTTGACTGTCATGAATAGTGATCATGATTTGATTTAGAAAAGCTATTTTTGCCACTGAATGATTAAGAGTAAAAAATAGTCACTTCTGGGATATACTACTGTTCAAAAAATCATACTTTTATTGAGCAAGGACAAATTAAATTAATCAAAAGTGACATTTGTAATAATGTTATAACAGATTTCTATCTTAAATAAATGCTGTTCTTTTAAAAAGAAAAGTATCAAGTTTTCCTAAAAATATGAAGCAGCACAACTGTTTTCAACATTGATAATAATCATAAATGTTTTTTGAGCATCAAATCATCATATTATAGTGATTTCTGAAGGATCACGTGACACTGAAGACTAGAGTAATGATGCTGAAAATTCAGCTTTGATCACAGGAATAAATTACATTTTAAAATACATTCACATAGAAAACAACTAATTTTCAGCAAGATTTTTGTTCGAATAAAGGCAGTCTTGAATATTTGAATCTGATGCATTAAGTTTTGGACCTGACACAAGGAAAGCTAACCTTTTTGCTTCTGATAATCTCAATCTAATGCATCCTCTTATCAGTATTTCCAGCTTTTGTCGTATCATCTCCAGCCTGGACAGTTTCCTCAAGGAAGTCTCTCTCCTGCGAGTGAATGCAGTTAGTCAGCATGTTATTGAATCAAGCTCAAATGAAGGCTTAATGACTCTGGATGAGACGGCCATCAAAACAAACCTCTCTCGCAGCATCCAGGGGCGTTTGTGGACCATCACTGGGAGTATTAATGAAGTGGGTGTTTTAAGAGCTAAAACACCCCCTTTAGACCATTTTATAATGACGAAGCTTAACCACTTGTCAATGGCAAGAGTTTGCAACATTAGCATGAGGGATCATCTAGAAGGCGTTCGTGTTGCTGGACCATCTGTGTTTGTTATTGAGCGGAGGCAGGGAGTCCATCTCTATCAGTGGCGGCTACTGGTCTTTCAAAGAGGGGAAGCTCATTTTTTTTAAACTCGACTGTCAGCTGTGGGGATGGTGAAAAGAGCGAGGACTCAGGTGCAGAGTTGATGGGCTTTATTTTAATAATAAAATAAAATAAAAAATACAAACAAAAACTACGAACCAGCACAGGACTGCAAACACAAGGAGAATAAATAGGGAGCAAACAAGGCAGGTAACAAGGGCGGACAGGTGGGGCAATATAACTAATAATCAGGAAACAAGATGGGAGTCGACACAATCGACAGAAGAGCACATGGCACAAAGGAAAACACATGACAAGCCATGTGCTCACACCAAACATGACTAAAAACACAAGCACATGGCCAGTAAAACAAATTACAAGCAATGTGCTCACAAAAACATGAAGAACACTCATAAGCCACGTGTTCACACAGAACATGACAACATGAAAGCACACAGCTAGTTTAACACACAAGCTGTGCGCTACACAGCACAAGACAAAACATGACACGAAAGCACGCGGCCGATGTAAACACAAACCGCGTGCTACACAAAACACAACACACGTGGACAGAGCGAACACGAAACCGCACGCTCACACGACAAGACAGAACGTTATGCACGAACGAGTGAAAGCTCATCTTGTGCGCTCACAACAGAAAACAAACACGAGGAGCATGAATGTCCGAATCCCGACACAAAACCGAAACCAAACTAGACAGATGTGCCGTGATTCAAACACCACCACGCCCCGCACATGTAACAAGGCACCTGACATCGACGGAGGAAATGTGGGAATTAGGTTAAACTGTGAAATGTATGATGAAAATTGCAAATACCAAGAAATATGTTACAGCAGTTTGACTTTCGAGTACACTTTCAAAATCCGCGATGGGACTGAGCTCGAAATCTCGAATAGCTTCGCTTCCTAACTTTTGATTGTACGAAATCGCTGTCAATCAAAAGGAGATGTAGTCCTCCAATCATCACGCAGACGCCCGGACTCCAGGCCCGCCCACTTCTCTATTCACCCCAGAGACGCTGAGCGTCCGTGGGCGGGACATAATCGCAGCATTTATCCAATGACCGTCTAGTTTCCAAGCACTGAAAAAAACTGTTCAAAGCAGCGCCATTGAAGTCAATGGACGCTCGGCTTCAACGGGGAAATGCACTGTGACCCTCCGGGAGTGTATGAGAAGAAAATCGAGTCAGCCGAACTGCTAAATGAAGCTGATTCTGAACGAACTCGTCTTCGAGATGAACGTGTTCTAACGCATTTTTAGTCAATAAAATGTTAACACAGTACACATTTGACCATTCATTTTTTGACATTATAGGGGAAGCTGAGCTTCCCTTGCAGTCTTAAAGAAATCGCCACTGATCTCTATTAGTATCTGCATCAGGGATCGTTCTGATTTATGACTCGTGTCGCTTTGATTGGATGTTCTGGATGGGAAGCATAACGTCCAATACGGCGCACAGGTCCCTGAGGTTCTTCAGTGGGAGAATCAAGGGAGTTTCCTGGTTCTGACTGCTAAAACACAAATATAACAACTCTAGTCTGGTTTGGAGTCACAAACCCTATGGAAGTTTGTTGCTGTCACAGAATAAAACATTTTAAAAGATAATTGCGAATTTTTATCTTACAATTGCGATTTGTTTTGCAATTTTGACTTTATTTCTCAGAATTGTGAGATATAAAGTCAGAATTGCGTGATATGAAGTCGCATTGCATGTTATAAAGTCAGAATTGCGTGATATAAAGTCACAATTGCGTGATATAAAGTTGCAATTGTGTGTTATAAAGTCAGGATTGTGAGATATAAAGTTGCAATTGCGTGATATAAAGTCGCAATTCTGTATTATAAAGTCAGAATTGTGAGATATAAAGTCGCAATTGCGTGATATATAGTCGCGATTGTGTGTTATAAAGTCAGAATTGCGTGATATAAAGTCAAAATTGTGAGATATAAAGTCGCAATTGCATGTTATAAAGTCAGAATATACTAGATATAAATAGATATATAGATATAAAGTATACTGACTATATAACATGCAATTGCGACTTTATATCACGCAATTCTGACTTTATAACTCGCAATTGCTACTTTATGTCACGCAATTGTGAGATAAAAAGTCGCAATGACCTTTTTTATTATTTATTCTGTGGCGGAAAAAAGCTTCCATACAAACCTGACATCTAGGTTGAGATAAAGTCTGCAGGAGGGGTTTAGCTGCATATTAAGAGATGTAAGAAGGTTTAGCAACATAAAAGCCAAATGTGTTGTGTAATATAAATATGCACACAGCAGGTGGGCTCTAAACCCATGTAAATAAAGATTCTACAAACACCCTCAGCTTTGCATGGCAGGTTTCTGAACATCTCCTATGAACTATATTAATTTCATGTAGTATTCAGTTTGTATACTGTACAGAGATTTCTGTGTGCATTGAATATGCGTATGATCAACTACATGTGCAGCTATACAGCGAACACTATGTGTTATGCCAGGTTCAGACTACATGATACCAGCCTGATTTTGGCATGATCTGTTCGATTGTAGGGTGTCATGATGGTTTGTCAACTACAATGGGCGTCAGGACCATATATTGTATAAAAATATGGACGTAGTGTGCGTGACGTCACCCGTATGTTTCTGAAGAGCATTTTTGAAGCCCAAAGTGGGCGGAGCCGGCGGTCGCCATCTTGGCAGCGTCACTCCCGGATAAACGAACATGTGCAGCGAGGCGGATTAGCTGAGGTGACGTGACGCTAACAGACAGCAGACAAACGGCTAGTAGTGACATCAGCGGCAATCCACCTGTCACTGAAGTGGCCACGCCCCTAATTATGCAGAACTTTAAGGCTTAATAAAATTTAAACGGATGAGTTATAAAAAAATTCACCCCCCTCACAGTTTTCATGAAGGGCAAAATTAGCTATATAGACCAAAAGCACTTTTTGTACCAGGCTGTAAACAAATTTTTTTCTGCTGAAAATGTGGGCATTTTAACATGGAGGTCTATGGGATTGACTCTCTTTTGCAGCCTGTCTCTAGTGGCCAGTGGATGAATTGCAGTTTAAGTCACTTCAGTGTTGGATTCAAGAAAGAGACAGGAAGGTTGCAGCTTGATCATGACACACGAATCGATCGATTTATCTTGTGCAGTGTGTCATAGTGGATGACAACCAATGCTGCATCTGCGAGGCTTCACAGCGTCCCAACAGAAAGACTAGCTTGTTAAATTTTTTTCCGTTCCTCCACGATGGGGGCTTTCGGGCTTTACTGATGACAAAACAACCAGTACAGAACACACCGCTTCTGTAGCCATTGTTTGTTTACACTCTTGTTTCCGCAAATCAACCGCTAGTTCCGCCTCCTCGATGACATCATGCATATCATTAAAGACGGCAAGCAATGATTGGTCGGGAAGCAACGTGTAGTCTGACATGCTTCTTGTCCACGACACGAAAAGAATCCAGGAGTCAAAAACGTATAATCTGACACAGATAAAAATATCATGTAGTCTGAACCCGGGATTAGAGTATCATTCCCCTAATATTTTTAATAATATCAACATTTCAAACAGTAGAATACTACATTATGGTCACATCCATTACATCTATTGTTAATCAGTCATGAAAAAAATAATCCTATGTGAAAAAATGCATACATGTGAGGTAGGCATACAGTTTATTTGTAATTTATTTATTTATTTTTAATAGTAGGTGGTACGCCATTCACCCACATATTTTTATTTTACTCTGACTGGACGTTTATCTCCTCCAGGATTCTGAGGTCTGCAGTCATTGAGAAACACTTGATTTAATGAAATGTGCCCTGTCATGATTTAGTGCACAATATTTCTGTGAGAAACCTCGTTCATCAGTGATTACTGCTGTCTGGTCTTTCATTCAGACATACTGACAGATCCAATCTCTTCTTTCATTGGGGCTCGATTATAAACACATCTAAGAGTTCTTTCTTTTCATGTTTTTAACAATGTTGTGTCTATTTCTTACATTGCAAATGCTGTTAAAATGAGTAAGCGTTGTGCTGTTTCGAAGATGTGTTTCCAACATGAGGATGTGTTTTTGTGTCCAGAAACCAAGGCAATATCATACGTATATTTTTGCAGGTGATGCAATACTAGAATGCATATAATTATACAGACAGACAATCTAAAAAATAGTTGTGATGACGATGTTTCTTCTGGTAATTCTCACATTTTCTGTCATTTTTCTCTCATTCATTGATTCATTAATAAATCAGTTCATGAGCAGGTTTTGGTCCATCTGATTAGATTTAGTCTTTCTGCTTGTTTCTGTCTCTCTGATTTGTCCTCATCTTCATCAATCATCGCTGAGATGTTTGTTCAGTGCGTGAAGCTCTCATCATTAATGTGTCTCGTGTCAATTAGAGTCTCCTAGGCAGAGCGTCCATCAATCTGTGTGTAAGAGAGAGAGAAACTATAACCGGCCTCTAGTTTTTGTGATTTATACATGGGTCGATCTGTCCCTCACTGTTCGGACGAGACACATTAGTCTTCATTCCCCTGATTCACAATAATGACTTTATAATAAGCCCATATTAGAGAGGATTTCCACAATCTACCCAGAGCACTTCTCGTTTTAATTGCGCTTCAGTCTGTTTCCATTTCACATGCTAATTTATTATAGACAGACGGGAGAGAGAGCAAACAGTCCAAAACCCCAGTGAGCCTCTGATGAGAAACCTTATACTACCTCCTTCTGCCTGAAATACGAAGCAATTATGAATATTGTAGTTATATATTAATTTGAATATTATTACTGTGAAATATTATTTATCTCTATCTATCTATCTATCTATCTATCTATCTATCTATCTATCTATCTATATATATATATATATATATATATATATATATATATATATATATATATATATATATATGTATACACAAAATAGAATCTTAATATATTTACGCAAATTATTATATTAAATATATACGGTATACAATTTATCATACTCCTTCCATCATAGTGGATTATCTTCATATTTCATTTCAATAAAAGCTGCAAACAGATCCAAGCCTCACGTCTTCCCTGCTAAACCGTGACTCTCTTATGGGTAATAAAACTCCCAGTGAAATTTTATTGTAATTGTAAAACATGAAGACCTCTCAACTAGGGGTGTAACGATACACGTATTCGTATTGAACCGTTCGGTACGAGGCTTTCGGTTCGGTTTTCGGTACGCATTTTTGAACCGAACGGTTCGTTGGACCATTTTTCCTGCCGACCAAAATTTCGTTATTTCAAATGTAGGCGCGTCGCGCGTGGCAAGCGCGCTTATAATGTGAGAGACGCTGGCGTGACCACAACATTGCCCAACATCAAATGGCAAATGTAATGTAAGCGGAACGAAACTGAGCTACTCGTTTATTGTGTGGTTGACGGACCGTTTATCAGTCTGGGCCAATGCAGCGCGAGCCGATCTTATTCAAGCAGCACTGTTACTACACAGCGCTGAGACATCCAGTAAAGAAAGCATTTGACTTCGCCACTGAAGTAATAACATCGCTGCGAGATCTAGTGAGAAACATTCGCATTTCTCCGTTATTAACGGATCAAACAGCGCTGACGTGGAAACCAGGAAGAAACATTGTGCCATGAATGAACTATCCAGTGTCCACAGATCAGCAATATTCACCATGGATTTACTTTAGTAACACTACTAACTGTAACCATGGAAGTTTGGCAGGAATAGTAGGCTATAATGCTTTCAAGTAACATCACGTCGGTTTTATTTTGACATTATGAATACAATTGCTTCCCTCAAATGTTAATCTGAACTAAAATAAACCTACTTGTAACAATGTTCAGGGAAGAAGGAGGCGGGAACCGGCGAACATTCAAATAAACTTTATTAAAATAAAACAAACAAACCAAAATACCGCCAGCAGCCCCTCGCGGACGACTGCTGGCTACCGAAAATAAACATAACTGTCTGCAGCCCCTCGCGGACGACTGCTGGCTAAAATAAAATACAAATACAAAAACCAAACACAACTAAAATACAGGCCTGTTCCTCTCTCGATCATCAACGTCGTCGCTCCCCCTTTATGCTTCCGCTCCTCCGTGAGAGATGCGAGACCGGTGTGCTCAACAGGTGTTGCTCATTAGCAATCGCACCACCGGCCTCGCGCCGTTCTCTCACGTCCCTCGGCCGCCCTGTTCGCCACACTACTATAATATTACATTTAATTTTGTCCAAGGAGCTGTTTTGTTTTATATGCTCCTAAGAAAAGTCAAGTATAGCTCCATCATTGCTCAAAGTTAAAAAAAATATCATACTTTATGATGTTAGTTCTAATACAAATATAATAAAAAAAATTAAAACAAGGAAATTTCTCTGGCATTTCTTTCTTTTTGCTGTATCGGAAACGTACCGATCCGTACCGAACCGAACCGTGACACAAGTGTATCGTATCGAACCGAACCGTGAATTTTGTGAACCGTTACACCCCTACTCTCAACGCTTAATCTTTTTTACGCTTATCTTCTCTGAAGGTCTTGTGTCCATATAAGCAACATCTGTATAAATGGTGCCATGACTTGATGTTTTATCGTCTTCATGCAACCCAAGAGTCGATGAAATGAATCAATCTATTCATTTATTGAGGTTTTTCCTTTTTATCATCTCAGTATTTGTCATTGACCCCAAAGCTGAATTAAAATGGTGGCATTAAATGTACAATCCTTCAGTTAGCATCATCGCTTTCATATGAGTTGTCCTTCTCGTTTTATCTCTATCATGTTCTGTGTCTCTCTCTGTGATGATGCAGCAGTAAATGCAGACAGTCGGTAATGAGGGTGACTTTTGCACGACGCTGCATGATTAATTCAGATGCTTTAACAGCTAGTTAATGTTACAGAGAGCCAATTATTTAATCCGACCTCATGCTGTTTCCCTGCGCTCAGAAAGAGCCAGAACCACAAGTGTAGCAATGCTCTGTTTGTCATTACAGTGTCCTGGCACTGGAAATAGAGGATATGCATTGACGTCACTTTCCTGCCGGAAAACACGAGTAAAACAAACGATTATCAGTTTAAACTAAAGGTTGGACTCGATTTAGTGTTCCTTACAACTTACTAAAGATCCAGTGATCCATGGATATTGACATTCAGCCAGGAATCGTGTTTCCTGACATTTATATGACCCTGATTTCGATGCCGGGGAAATACATAAAGCAAATTTGCTTGTGAATGCTTTATATAAACACAATATAGGTCTAAATCCATGTGATCACTCATATCAATGTTATTTATATGATCATATCGTCCAGCTCTAAAACTTGTGTAGTTTTTTGTCAGTTTATTTAAAAACATCCAATTAAGTGTTTCGCCACTCTGTGTTTCTGCCACTCAGTGTTTCGCCACTCTGTGTTTCGCCACTCAGTGTTTCACCACTCTGTGTTTCGCCACTCTGTGTTTCGCCACTCTGTGTTTCACCACTCTGTGTTTCTGCCACTCAGTGTTTCTGCCACTCAGTGTTTCTCCACTCTGTGTTTCGCCACTCTGTGTTTCACCACTCTGTGTTTCGCCACTCAGTGTTTCGCCACTCAGTGTTTCTGCCACTCAGTGTTTCGCCACTCAGTGTTTCGCCACTCAGTGTTTTGTCACTCAGTGTTTCTGCCACTCAGTGTTTCGCCACTCAGTGTTTCGCCACTCTGTGTTTCTGCCACTCAGTGTTTCGCCACTCAGTGTTTCGCCACTCAGTGTTTCACCACTCTGTGTTTCGCCACTCAGTGTTTTGTCACTCAGTGTTTCTGCCACTCAGTGTTTCGCCACTCAGTGTTTCGCCACTCAGTGTTTTGTCACTCAGTGTTTCTGCCACTCAGTGTTTCGCCACTCAGTGTTTCGCCACTCTGTGTTTCTGCCACTCAGTGTTTCGCCACTCTGTGTTTCTGCCACTCAGTGTTTCGCCACTCTGTGTTTCTGCCACTCAGTGTTTCTGCCACTCAGTTTCGCCACTCAGTGTTTCGCCACTCTGTGTTTCTGCCGCTCAGTGTTTCGCCACTCAGTGTTTCACCACTCTGTGTTTCGCCACTCAGTGTTTCTGCCACTCAGTGTTTTTGTCACTCAGTGTTTCTTCCACTCAGTGTTTTTGTCACTCTGTTTTTGTCACTCAGTGTTTCCTCCACTCAGTGTTTCTGCCGCTCAGTGTTTTTGTCACTCAGTGTTTCCTCCACTCAGTGTTTTTGTCACTCAGTGTTTCTTCCATTCAGTGTTTTTGCCACTCAGTGTTTTTGCCACTCAGTGTTTTTGTCACTCTGTGTTTTTGCCACTCAGTGTTTTTGTCATTCAGTGTTTTTGTCACTCAGTGTTTCTGCCACTCGGTGTTTCTGCCACTCAGTGTTTTTGTCACTCTGTGTTTTTGTCACTCTGTGTTTTTGTCACTCTGTGTTTTTGTCACTCAGTGTTTCTTCCACTCAGTGTTTCTTCCACTCAGTGTTTCTGCCACTCTGTGTTTTTGTCACTCAGTGTTTTTGTCACTCTGTGTTTTTGTCACTCTGTGTTTTTGTCACTCTGTGTTTTTGTCACTCAGTGTTTCTTCCACTCAGTGTTTCTTCCACTCTGTGTTTCTGCCACTCAGTGTTTTTGTCACTCTGTGTTTTTGTCACTCAGTGTTTTTGTCACTCTGTGTTTTTGTCACTCTGTGTTTTTGCCACTCTGTGTTTTTGTCACTCTGTGTTTTTGTCACTCAGTGTTTTTGTCACTCAGTGTTTCTTCCACTCAGTGTTTCTGCCACTCAGTGTTTTTGTCACTCTGTGTTTTTGCCACTCAGTGTTTTTGTCATTCAGTGTTTTTGTCACTCAGTGTTTTTGTCACTCTGTGTTTTTGCCACTCTGTGTTTTTGTCACTCTGTGTTTTTGCCACTCTGTGTTTTTGTCACTCTGTGTTTTTGTCACTCTGTGTTTTTGTCACTCAGTGTTTCTTCCACTCAGTGTTTCTGCCACTCTGTGTTTTTGTCACTCTGTGTTTTTGCCACTCAGTGTTTTTGTCATTCAGTGTTTTTGTCACTCAGTGTTTTTGTCACTCTGTGTTTTTGCCACTCTGTGTTTTTGTCACTCTGTGTTTTTGCCACTCTGTGTTTTTGTCACTCTGTGTTTTTGTCACTCTGTGTTTTTGCCACTCTGTGTTTTTGTCACTCTGTGTTTTTGCCACTCTGTGTTTTTGTCACTCTGTGTTTTTGTCACTCTGTGTTTTTGCCACTCTGTGTTTTTGTCACTCTGTGTTTTTGCCACTCTGTGTTTTTGTCACTCTGTGTTTTTGCCACTCTGTGTTTTTGTCACTCTGTGTTTTTGTCACTCTGTGTTTTTGCCACTCTGTGTTTTTGTCACTCAGTGTTTCTGTCACTCTGTGTTTTTGTCACTCTGTGTTTTTGTCACTCTGTGTTTTTGTCACTCAGTGTTTTTGTCACTCAGTGTTTCTTCCACTCAGTGTTTCTGCCACTCGGTGTTTCTGCCACTCTGTGTTTTTGTCACTCTGTGTTTTTGTCACTCAGTGTTTCTTCCACTCAGTGTTTTTGCCACTCAGTGTTTCTGCCACTCAGTGTTTTTGTCACTCTGTGTTTTTGTCACTCTGTGTTTCTTCCACTCAGTGTTTCTGCCATTCAGTGTTTTTGTCACTCTGTGTTTTTGTCACTCTGTGTTTTTGTCACTCAGTGTTTCTTCCACTCAGTGTTTCTGCCACTCAGTGTTTCTTCCACTCTGTGTTTCTGCCACTCAGTGTTTTTGTCACTCTGTGTTTTTGTCACTCTGTGTTTTTGTCAATCAGTGTTTCTGCCACTCAGTGTTTCTTCCACTCAGTGTTTTTGTCACTCTGTGTTTTTGTCACTCTGTGTTTTTGCCAGTCAGTATTTTTGTCACTCTGTGTTTTTGTCACTGTGTTTTTGTCACTCAGTGTTTCTGCCAGTCAGTATTTTTGTCACTCTGTGTTTTTGTCACTGTGTTTTTGTCACTCAGTGTTTCGCCACTCAGTGTTTTTGTCACTCAGTCTTTTGACACTCACTGTTTCTGCCGCTCAGTGTTTCTGCCACTCAGTATTTCTGCTGCTCAGTGTTTCGCCACTCAGTGTTTTGCCACTCAGTGTTTCTGAAACTCAGTGTTTTTGCCAGTCAGTGTTTCTGCCAGTCAGTGTTTCTGCCGCTCAGTGTTTTTGCCAGTCAGTGTTTCTGCCACTCAGTGTTTCTGAAACTCAGTGTTTTTGCCAGTCAGTGTTTCTTCCAGTCAGTGTTTCTGCCGCTCAGTGTTTTTGCCAGTCAGTGTTTCTGCCGCTCAGTGTTTTTGCCAGTCAGTGTTTCTGAAACTCAGTGTTTTTGCCAGTCAGTGTTTCTGCCAGTCAGTGTTTCTGCCGCTCAGTGTTTTTGCCAGTCAGTGTTTGTGCCGCTCAGTGTTTCTGCCACTCAGTGTTTTTGCCAGTCAGTGTTTTTGCCAGTCAGTGTTTTTGCCAGTCAGTGTTTCTGCCAGTCAGTGTTTCTGCCACTCAGTGTTTCTGCCACTCAGTGTTTCGCCACTCAGTGTTTTGCCACTCAGTGTTTTTTCCACTTAGTGTTTCTGCCGCTCAGTGTTTTTGCCAGTCAGTGTTTCTGCCAGTCAGTGTTTCGCCACTCAGTGTTTTTGTCACTCAGTCTTTTGACACTCATTGTTTCTGCCACTCAGTGTTTTTTCCAGTCAGTGTTTCTGCCACTCAGTGTTTTTGCCAGTCAGTGTTTCTGCCAGTCAGTGTTTCTGCCGCTCAGTGTTTCTGCCTCTCAGTGTTTCTGCCAATCAGTGTTTTTGCCAGTCAGTGTTTCTGCCACTCAGTGTTTCTGCCAGTCAATTTTTGCCAGTCAGTGTTTCTGCCGCTCAGTGTTTGTGCCGCTCAGTGTTTCTGCCACTCAGTGTTTTTGCCAGTCAGTGTTTCTGCCAGTCAGTGTTTCTGCCACTCAGTGTTTTTTCCACTTAGTGTTTCTGCCGCTCAGTGTTTCTGCCGCTCAGTGTTTTTGCCAGTCAGTGTTTCTGCCAGTGTTTCTGCCAGTCAGTGTTTCTGCCACTCAGTGTTTTTGTCACTCAGTCTTTTGACACTCAGTGTTTCTGCCGCTCAGTATTTTTACCAGTCAGTGTTTCTGCCAGTGTTTTTGCCAGTCAGTGTTTCTGCCAGTCAGTGTTTCTGCCACTCAGTGTTTTTGTCACTCAGTCTTTTGCCGCTCAGTGTTTCTGCCACTCAGTGTTTCTGCCAGTCAGTGTTTCTGCCGCTCAGTGGTTTTGCCAGTCAGTGTTTCTGTCTCTCAGTGTTTCTGCCGCTCAGTGTTTCTGCCTCTCAGTGTTTCTGCCAATCAGTGTTTTTGCCAGTCAGTGTTTCTGCCAGTCAATTTTTGCCAGTCAGTGTTTCTGCCGCTCAGTGTTTTTGCCACTCGGTGTTTCTGCCAGTCAGTGTTTTTGCCAGTCAGTGTTTCTGCCGCTCAGTGTTTTTGCCACTCAGTGTTTCTGCCACTCAGTGTTTCTGCCGCTCAGTGTTTTTGCCAGTCAGTGTTTCTGCCGCTCAGTGTTTTTGCCACTCAGTGTTTCTGCCAGTCAGTGTTTCTGCCGCTCAGTGTTTTTGCCACTCAGTGATTCTGCTAGTCAGTGTTTCTGCCGCTCAGTGTTTTTGCCAGTCAGTGTTTTTGCCACTCAGTGTTTCTGCCGCTCAGTGTTTTTGCCAGCCAGTGTTTCTGCCGCTCAGTGTTTTTGCCACTCAGTGTTTTTGCCACTCAGTGTTTCTGCCGCTCAGTGTTTCGCCACTCAGTGATTCTGCCAGTCAGTGTTTCTGCCGCTCAGTGTTTTTGCCAGTCAGTGTTTCTGCCGCTCAGTGTTTCGCCACTCACTGATTCTGCCAGTCAGTGTTTCTGCCGCTCAGTGTTTTTGCCAGTCAGTGTTTCTGCCGCTCAGGTTTTCGCCACTCAATGATTCTGCCAGTCAGTGTTTCTGCCGCTCAGTGTTTTTGCCAGTCCGTGTTTCTGCCGCTCAGTGTTTCGCCACTCAGTGATTCTGCCACTCAGTGTTTCTGCCGCTCAGTGTTTTTGCCAGTCAGTTTTTCTGCCGCTCAGTGTTTCGCCACTCAGTGATTCTACCAGTCAGTGTTTCTGCCGCTCAGTGTTTTTGCCAGTCAGTGTTTCTGCCGCTCAGTGTTTCGCCACTCAGTGATTCTGCCGCTCAGTGTTTTTGCCACTCAGTGTTTCTGCCGCTCAGTGTTTTTGCCAGTCAGTGTTTCTGAAACTCAGTGTTTTTGCCAGTCAGTGTTTCTGCCAGTCAGTGTTTCTGCCGCTCAGTGTTTTTGCCAGTCAGTGTTTGTGCCGCTCAGTGTTTCTGCCACTCAGTGTTTTTGCCAGTCAGTGTTTTTGCCAGTCAGTGTTTTTGCCAGTCAGTGTTTCTGCCAGTCAGTGTTTCTGCCACTCAGTGTTTCTGCCACTCAGTGTTTCGCCACTCAGTGTTTTGCCACTCAGTGTTTTTTCCACTTAGTGTTTCTGCCGCTCAGTGTTTTTGCCAGTCAGTGTTTCTGCCAGTCAGTGTTTCGCCACTCAGTGTTTTTGTCACTCAGTCTTTTGACACTCATTGTTTCTGCCACTCAGTGTTTTTTCCAGTCAGTGTTTCTGCCACTCAGTGTTTTTGCCAGTCAGTGTTTCTGCCAGTCAGTGTTTCTGCCGCTCAGTGTTTCTGCCTCTCAGTGTTTCTGCCAATCAGTGTTTTTGCCAGTCAGTGTTTCTGCCACTCAGTGTTTCTGCCAGTCAATTTTTGCCAGTCAGTGTTTCTGCCGCTCAGTGTTTGTGCCGCTCAGTGTTTCTGCCACTCAGTGTTTTTGCCAGTCAGTGTTTCTGCCAGTCAGTGTTTCTGCCACTCAGTGTTTTTTCCACTTAGTGTTTCTGCCGCTCAGTGTTTCTGCCGCTCAGTGTTTTTGCCAGTCAGTGTTTCTGCCAGTGTTTCTGCCAGTCAGTGTTTCTGCCACTCAGTGTTTTTGTCACTCAGTCTTTTGACACTCAGTGTTTCTGCCGCTCAGTATTTTTACCAGTCAGTGTTTCTGCCAGTGTTTTTGCCAGTCAGTGTTTCTGCCAGTCAGTGTTTCTGCCACTCAGTGTTTTTGTCACTCAGTCTTTTGCCGCTCAGTGTTTCTGCCACTCAGTGTTTCTGCCAGTCAGTGTTTCTGCCGCTCAGTGGTTTTGCCAGTCAGTGTTTCTGTCTCTCAGTGTTTCTGCCGCTCAGTGTTTCTGCCTCTCAGTGTTTCTGCCAATCAGTGTTTTTGCCAGTCAGTGTTTCTGCCAGTCAATTTTTGCCAGTCAGTGTTTCTGCCGCTCAGTGTTTTTGCCACTCGGTGTTTCTGCCAGTCAGTGTTTTTGCCAGTCAGTGTTTCTGCCGCTCAGTGTTTTTGCCACTCAGTGTTTCTGCCACTCAGTGTTTCTGCCGCTCAGTGTTTTTGCCAGTCAGTGTTTCTGCCGCTCAGTGTTTTTGCCACTCAGTGTTTCTGCCAGTCAGTGTTTCTGCCGCTCAGTGTTTTTGCCACTCAGTGATTCTGCTAGTCAGTGTTTCTGCCGCTCAGTGTTTTTGCCAGTCAGTGTTTTTGCCACTCAGTGTTTCTGCCGCTCAGTGTTTTTGCCAGCCAGTGTTTCTGCCGCTCAGTGTTTTTGCCACTCAGTGTTTTTGCCACTCAGTGTTTCTGCCGCTCAGTGTTTCGCCACTCAGTGATTCTGCCAGTCAGTGTTTCTGCCGCTCAGTGTTTTTGCCAGTCAGTGTTTCTGCCGCTCAGTGTTTCGCCACTCACTGATTCTGCCAGTCAGTGTTTCTGCCGCTCAGTGTTTTTGCCAGTCAGTGTTTCTGCCGCTCAGGTTTTCGCCACTCAATGATTCTGCCAGTCAGTGTTTCTGCCGCTCAGTGTTTTTGCCAGTCCGTGTTTCTGCCGCTCAGTGTTTCGCCACTCAGTGATTCTGCCACTCAGTGTTTCTGCCGCTCAGTGTTTTTGCCAGTCAGTTTTTCTGCCGCTCAGTGTTTCGCCACTCAGTGATTCTACCAGTCAGTGTTTCTGCCGCTCAGTGTTTTTGCCAGTCAGTGTTTCTGCCGCTCAGTGTTTCGCCACTCAGTGATTCTGCCGCTCAGTGTTTTTGCCACTCAGTGTTTCTGCCGCTCAGTGTTTTTGCCAGTCAGTGTTTCTGCCGCTCAGTGTTTCGCCACTCAGTGATTCTGCCAGTCAATGTTTCTGCCGCTCAGTGTTTCGCCACTCAGTGTTTCGCCACTCAGTGTTTTTGCCAGTCAGTTTTTCTGCTGCTCAGTGTTTCGCCACTCAGTGATTCTGCCGCTCAGTGTTTTTGCCACGCAGTGTTTCTGCCGCTCAGTGTTTTTGCCAGTCAGTGTTTCTGCCGCTCAGTGTTTCGCCACTCAGTGATTCTGCCAGTCAGTGTTTCTGCCGCTCAGTGTTTTTGCCAGTCAGTGTTTCTGCCGCTCAGTTTTTTTGCCAGTCAGTGTTTCTGCCGCTCAGTGTTTCGCCACTCAGTGTTTCGCCACTCAGTGTTTCGCCACTCAGTGTTTCTGCCGCTCAGTGTTTCGCCACTCAGTGATTCTGCCAGTCAGTGTTTCTGCCGCTCAGTGTTTTTGCCAGTCAGTGTTTCTGCCGCTCAGTGTTTTTGCCAGTCAGTGTTTTTGCCAGTCAGTGTTTCTGCCGCTCAGTGTTTTTTAGGGGTGGGAGAAAAATCGATTCTTAGATGCATCGCGATTCGGACATGGACAATTCTGAATCGATCCACAAATGTCAAAAATTGATTTTCTAAATGTTTTTTTCTAATAACGTAATATTGACGGAACGCAAAAGGCGGAACTCTGAAGCGCAGCATCTGGACAGTCTCTGGCGTGCGCATAACAGAGACGCATGATGGCTGAGCGCGAAATCCGAACGGCACCCTCTTCGTTAAAAGCTAACATATGGAAAATTGGCAATTTCAGTGTGACCTATTTTGTATTTTTTGTATGAGAGCTGCTTTCTGTATTTAGTTTTGACATCATCTGTAAACTGTAAACAGATCTGTTATACTGACGCTATACGTAGGTTTACTGTTTACTTTGTATAATCTGTTTTTTATTGTGGTATACAGCAAAAATTTTAAGTCATAACTCTTTATTATTATTTAGTTGTGTATAAGAGCAGCCTTGTATGTTAAAACTAATTATTCAGAATATGTTTAAGTCCACAAGCATTATTTTTGTATGAAAGCTGCTGGTACATAATTCTATATCTTTGTATGAAAGCTGTTTGTGATTTTGCTAAAGCAAAATGTTTTTTTTTTTGTCGGAAGGATTATATCGCTCATTGCACATAACAGGAGGATGTGTGTTAGAAGTCTATTATTAAATGTTAGAGATTCAGAATATGTTGTATTAATTTACTACAGTGGGCTGCTAGTACAGACAGTTCTTTGCAGTGTTGGGATATATGCTGGCAAATGTAACCTTACAGTTGACTTGCCAAATAATTTCCATTTGTTTTATTAATTAAATATATTGGAAGTAAATTCTTTACGGGTCACTATAAATACTTTGCTTTAAAAGTACCAAGTAGTCACAAAAAAAAAAGATGCTTCGATAATCATTTTAAAATCGCTGGGAAGAGATTCCCAGCCCTAGTCTTTTTGCCACTCAGTGTGTGTAACCGCAGTCACTTCGGCCGACGGTGACGTCACATGCATACACACTATAGTTACTAAAGACAAACGTACAAACTATAATCACCATCGCAGTAATTGGTGGTCAAGGAGGAGAGAGAGAGAGACTGTTCATGACTGGCTCTGATTTCTCGTTGCTCAATAACAATGGCATCATATGAGCACGTTCCTCTCACATAAGCTTTTAAAAGCTGTTTTAAAGCGACTCGAGTGGTTTTTAATAAGCACAGCGCGTGCCGTGACTTCGCTCAAATTAAGTAGTTTTCAATTGTGGAGGCCATTAACACTTAACTGGACGTCCAGCTTCTCCAGAGGATTCTTACCATCAGGATCAGACAATCACTCACTCACACACTCTCTCTCTCTCTCTCTCTGTCACTCACTCGCTCTGTCTCTCTCTCTCACTCTCTCTCACTCTCTCTCTCTCTCTCTCACTCTCTCTCTCACTCTCTCTGAGCAGAACGGAAGGAGTCCAGACTTGTTCTGACCTGTTTTCAATTATTAGTGATTCAGAAAGAAACAGTGACGCACACACACACACACACACACACACACACACACACACACACACACACACACACACACACTAAAACATTGTAGACCTTATATATTATATATATATATATATATATATTATTATTATTATTTATATTATTATATATTATATTTATATATTAAATCTGAAATTATCTGTAATATGATATATTAGTAATGGGCAAAAGTGACATCAGTGGATATTTTGTTTTTAATGACCCTACAAGTTCAATTAAACCATCAAAATATGAGGAAAATATTTTTCAACTATTATTATAAATGATTATAAATTTAAATTATTAAAATATTTTAAATATGAAAGAGAAACAAAATACTAAACTTGGTTTTGTTGGTTCTCTCTTATTTTTGCATGTGTTCATATTTTCTGTGTATGACAGCCTGGACAAAAATTATGTTGGCACATTTTGGCACGTTTCACAAATAAAACAACTGACTCCAAGCACAACTACGCAATATGCTCAGAAAATCTTTAACACATTACACATAAATTTAATTTATTTTAATAAAGGGTAAAGATGTCAGTTTCGGCCAGTACTGTATTATGGCCAGTACTGTATCAGCTGAATGAAGATTTTTCAGTGGTGTGTGTCTGTCTTCACTAATGCAACATGTATATTTAGTTCCCACTGGTTGATTTAAAATGCAGCTATTTCAAATTAGGACTGTGTGGATAAAATCTGTATATCGCAATTATTTTTCTCATGATTGCATTGAGTATTTAGATTCTTGTATCTGTATTTTTTGTTTTTTACTTACCTGTGCATTCATATAATTCCTTACAGTTCAATGCCTGAAGAATGCATGTCTAAGTAATTAAATGGTGTTTCTCAGTCTCATGCGTTTGGTAGTCGTGATACTCTGCCCTGTTCAAATGTCAGTGACATTCAGATTGAACAGTGTGTGTGTGTGTGTGCGTGTGTGTGTGTGTGTGTGTGTGTGTGTGTGTGTGTGTGTGTGTGTGTGTGTGTGTGTGTGTGTGTGTGTGTGTGTGTGTGTGTGTGACAGCTCGTGTCCAACATGTCCTGTCCTCCTTCTCTGCCCTGTTCAGATTTTTCACATGACCTATGACCTGGCGAGTGCAATGGTGCGGATCGTGAACCTGATTGGGATGATGCTGTTGCTGTGTCACTGGGACGGGTGTCTGCAGTTCCTGGTGCCGATGCTGCAAGACTTCCCTGCCGACTGCTGGGTGTCCAAGAACAAGATGGTGGTGAGTGAGTGTTTGCACACACATACAGTCTGTCTGTCACGTCCCTGTCAAAGCAGGCAAATGTTAGGATTTCCTTTTATTCTTTCGCAGATTGATTAGAGTTTGCCGGTATGACAGTATATGTCATGTGACTGTCACGATTTGTCCTATTATTGTATAATCATTTTTTGAGTCTTTTGTTCTGAACAGTTTCATAACATGAAGCTATTGTGTAATTATTATAATATTAATATTAATATAAAAATTTGATTAATAACATTAAATTACAATGTTAGTATCAATATTGACATAATAATAACAAATACTACTACTGCTAATAAAAATACTATTATTGTTATTATTATTTTTATTATTATTATTATTATCATAATTATTATTATTATTATTATTAATCTGATCTGTTGGTTTGTTTCCATCACGATCCAAATATGAAGAGAAAATAATAAAATGAGATGAAGTACCTTAATATATATATATATACATGTATGTGTATATATATATATATATATATATATATATATATATATACACACATATACGTTACACCGTATATTTAATATTTATTTATAAGTATTATATTATTAATACATTTTTGTTATTATAAATATGTATATTTTTAGATAACAATAGCCCTTCGCCCTAGTTGAATTTAACCATTTCAAATTAGGACAAGGATACAATTATACAGTATATTGCAATTTTTTTTCTCACGACGTTTAGATCCTTGTACTGTACCTGTATTTTTATGTTTTGTTTTTATTTATTTATGTGTGCATTCATATAATACCTTGCAGTTCATGTCTTAGTCATTTTTAAACCTAAAAAAGTTGCATTCATCATTAAAAGTATTTCATTTTCTTTATTTACCATCTCAAAATAGGCATTGCAACATGATTATTTAAATTTAAATATGAATAAACATTAATTATTATGTACTGTATCATAATATATATAGGTTTCCACGATGTAAAATGACTCAGTATTTAGTTGACAGCACCTAGCAGTAGTAGTGAGTTACGGTGAGCTGTGTTATTACGTAATGCTGGTGAGTTAGTGAGGTGAAGTGTCACAGATTGTGTTTTTCTCCAGCCTTAATTCGATATCCGTCTGGTATTGACAGTTCTCCAGTGAGCTGGGCTTTAATTCCCTTCTGTTTTTAGTCAAGAGGACATGCGAGTCCCCAGCATCCAGAGAGAGAGGACAGTCTTGTTCCTGACGCCCATGAGATGTACTTTCTTAGCTGAAAGCCAGAGACCCGAGCCACGACCCTGAATCAACCCGATGAGTGTGAGAATGGCAAAACTGCCAGAAAAGTCCTCTCAGGATCCGTCATGTATCGCTGGAGTTTATCGACAAGGACTGTGGTGTTAATTGGGATAGTTCGTGTTTTTGTGATTGCCTCGGTCTTACGGTAACATAGAGTCAGAGATCAGATTCAAACATGCGTGTTATCAGTCAGCACAACACAAACTCTGAGATTATATTAGAAAGCATGCTTAGATTTGCAACATTTCGTTTTTTAAGCCAGAGTGCATTTTTATAAATGTCATTCAGAAAGTGCCAGATAATGCTTTGGGCTCTATGTAGAATTGAGAAACCCTTGTTATTTGTTATTAGCGACACCGGTGGCCGTGAAGTTAACTACAGCTCAAGAGACTGAACGCGATATACTCACGGCGAAGTTCTTTTCGTGAAAGTGATATACTGTTAACGCTACACTTAATCATGGTCACTCCTGTTTGTTTAAAATTACACTGGATACGAAAGATATTCCTACTCACTTCTGGTTTTCAATTATTAAACAAAATTATGCATTGAGAGAGAATACAGAGAAAGAATTATGTAATGTTTATAATCTTTACAAAACAGTTCTACAGTTAAAAACACTGTTAACTGGTTAAAGGGTCTGTATGTAGAATAGAGAAACCTTGTTATTAGCGACACCGGTGGCCGTTCAGTGAACTGCAGCATTAGAGACTGAACGTGATTCTTTTCGTTCTTTACTTGGAAGTAAAAGGACGTTATGAATATGAATATGAGCTGCTCTTTCCTCTCAATAACACAATAGACAGAACAATAATGAGAAAACATCAGTTCAGAAACTTCTGATCATAGAGATGTGTGAGATTCACCGTCGACAGATGAGCTCATTAAAATTACACTGTTATGATAGTTTGATTATAAAGTATATTTGAGACTATAGACTATATAGATCCGGCTATGTGAGACTATGTTTCTTTTCATTACACATTAACATTAAAGTACAGAATGTCTCTTATCCTGAACATTGTATAAGCATTCGTATCATGTGTCATTGAACAGAAGCACGTAAACGTCACTTCCTTTAGATTTTCCCGGCAAAAACGTCCCGAGTCCTTCACATAAACATCAGTCTACAGGCTTTCATAGACAACCTAGGAAGTTTCTTACGTTTCTTTACTAGCTGTTCAAACATTGGCAATACAGAAAGCAATACATAAAATGTACATATATTCTCTATAATGCAACACCTATAATTAACTAACAATAACCAATACATTTGTTTCAGTAATTAATTATGTGTTACAGTCGGTTAATAAAAATACAACTGTTCATTCTTAGTTTGTCAGCTCAGGTCCACTAAATAATATTAACTGATACAACTTGTGATTTGAATAATGTTAACGTTGACAAAGATTAACAAACGATTTAGAAGTGTTTCTGTCGGGACCACTATCGTCAAATACAATTGACAATTAGCATACAGTTTGGATTGGCATTATAGTTCTGTTCTGGGCGATCTGTCCCTGCGTATCTATGTAGCCTAGCGTGGATAAGAGCAGCAATAACCCCCCCTTAGGGTAAACAGAACAGAACCAACATGAATGTATGCAGATATCATTAATTCAAGATTTTAAAGTACAACATAATTCGAGAATTTAGTCTGATTTAAGAGGAATCAGGTGGAGCTGGGGAGGGAGGAGGGTAATCCGCTCCTGAGAAACGCTATAGCTGTTGATAATACTGAAGGATCTTATATATGTATAGAGTGATACCTATAATCCTATAGGGATATTCAAATTAATTAACCAATCATACCATTGATCAGCTCTACCAAACTTGGATGTCTTTTTTCCAGTAATAAACAAACATTAAGTTGTTTTGATTGATACTGTGAAGCAGCTTTGATACAATCTGTATTGTGAAAAGCGCTATATAAATATATTTGACTTGACTTGACTTGACTAGACCTTATGTAGCCCCGCCCCTTTTCAGCGCTGCGCTCGTTGTCTTTTGTCTTCCGGTCTGTATTTTCACAGCGATCTTGCGTATTTATAAATGAACGGTTCATTTTAAAATCTTCCCGGTCTACTGACATTTGTTAAGACAATCCTCATGATAACTTTCGTTAACTTTACATCAAGTAAATCCACTTCAAAAGCTAATTACTCCTGGACAGCGATGCCATAGAAATATACAGAGTTCAAAGACAATATTCTAAAGATGGCTGTGCCCTTGTTTCTCTGGCACATACGGTCTATAGGTAGACGTGGATCAGCTGATGCGAGCTTGACTAACGTGAACTGCCAGAACTGACGTTACGCTTGATTTTTATTGTTAGTTCATAACAAATGTGTTACTGTAAAGTGTAACCGTTTTAAGAGTACAATAGTGGCCAAAAACTGTGTGCCTAGGAAAATTGACATCTTCACCCTTTATTTAAATAATATAAAAAATGTGTAATCACATACCTGTGCTTGAGTCAATTGATAATAACGCAATGAAACATGCCAAATTGTGCTACATAAATTTTGACCAGACTGTCATACAAAGAAATTATGAACACGTGTAAAATCTCCTGAGAGATTTTTGTTTTTCTATGCATTTCTTTTGCATTGTAAAACAAAACCTGTAGCTGTAGTTTGCCTTTTTTGCCAAAAGAAAACAAATATCGTCAGATAAACGCATTAACCAAGTTTAACCAAGTTAGTGTTTTGTTTTTCCTTCATATTTATCAAATATTTCCTCATATTTTGATAATTTAATCCAACTTGTAGGGTCATAAAAAACAAATATCCCCTCCGGGCTTCACTTTTGCCCTTTACATTGAGGTACATGTGATGATTTTTCTAAGTATTTTAAATACATGTATTAAAGTAAAATAGTGCCACACTGTATCTTTTCAAATTCACTTTTTGACGCCCGCAGCTCCTTTACGTTGTTAGATCCAGCTATTCCAGTGACGGGGCTGTCATTATGAAACGGTATGATTTTTTCCTCTTTTTGGAGCGCTGTAATAAGCTGGCGCTCTCTCAGGATTGAACCTCTATAGAAATGAGTCTGAAAGCAATCTGGACATGTCACATCAGACGGAGCCAATATTGATTCCTCACGGACTCGCACACACATCCACAGGACAAGGGCAATTTATTCACTATTTTAGAGGCACACAGAAATTCACATCTTTCTAAATAGCTGACCCACTTTTCTGCAGCTCTCTCACATTTCTCTTTTCCGGCCTCGTTCGTACATAATTTCATTTTATATCACTGTGTTTTCTGTTTTCTCCCACCCCAAACTCTCAGGAGTCAATCTGGATTAATATTCATGAAGTCACTGGAAGTGTTTCAACTTTCTGTTTCAATGCATAATTGTGCAGCTGAAAAGATTACCTTAATATTTTTTAGCCTTTGGGTTATATTGGATGTATATCTTTATTTATGAACACAAAAGACCAGATTTAATAACACTGCAGCGCAAACCCCCTTTTGACGTTAAAAACTACTGTCAGGATTTACTAAAGACACGTATATTCTATCTTTAGATAGAATGTCAGACAGATAGAATGATTTAACATATCGCTAACATGTTTTAGCATGTTGTTTACATAATTTAACACATTGATAGTGTGTTTTGCTAACATGGTTTAGCACATTGCTATCATGAATTAGCATGTTATAACATGTTGCTTGCATGAATTAGCACATTGCTAGCATGTTCTAACACAATGTTAACATGAATTAGCATGTTGCTAGCATTAATTAAAACAATTATATAAGAATTAGCATGTTTTGCACATTGCTAGCATGAATTAACATGTTTTAACACATTGCTAGCATGTATTAGCAGATCTCTAGCATGTTTTGCACATTGCTAGCATGACTTAACATGTTTTAACACATTGCAAGCATGTATTAGCACATTTCTAGCATGTTTTAACACATTGCTAGCATGAATTAACATGTTTTAACACATTGCTAGCATTGAATTAGCCAAGTGCTAGCATGTTTTAGCATTTTGTTAACATGTTTTAACATTTAGTTAGTATGATTTAACATGTTGCAAACATGTTTCTAAAATGAATTAGCACATTGATAGCATGTTTGAACACAATTATAACATTAATTAGCATGTTGCTACCATTAATCCGCACAATACTGGCATGAATTAGCATGTTTTTTTTTCATATTACTAGCATGAATTAGCATGTTTTCACACATTACTAGCATGTATTACCAATTTGCTAGCATGTCTTAGCACTTTGCTAACATTAATTAGCATGTTTCAGCATGTTGCTAAGATGTTTTAACACATTGTTAGCATAATTTAACACGTTTTGACATTTGGTTAGCATGATTAAGCATGACATTGCTAGCATGTTTCTAACATGAATTAACACATTGCTAGCTTGTCCTAAGCTAGTTGCTAGGCTTAGCTTGCGATTGATAGAGACAGACAGACAGATAGATTGATATACATACATAGATCAAAGTCAATGTGAGTATATCATTAACTTTATCACTACATAAACATGGTATGGATCTATCAGGTGGACATTAAGTGTTTGTGATGGTCTCTCACTCTCTCTCTCTCCTCTCAGAACGACACGTGGGGTCAGCAGTATTCCTACGCTCTCTTCAAGGCCATGAGCCACATGCTGTGTATCGGATATGGCATGTACCCGCCCGTTGGCATGACAGACGTGTGGCTGACCATCCTCAGCATGATCGTGGGCGCCACGTGCTACGCCATGTTTGTTGGCCACGCCACGGCGCTGATCCAGTCGCTGGACTCCTCGCGCAGGCAATATCAGGAGAAGGTAAGTGACGACCAGCTGGTTTACATAATGAAAAAATCACAAGGGGAAGCTTCCTGTGAAGGTGGTGCATTATGGGATTGGCATCTGTCGTCGTGGTGAGCGGACGGCGGGGACTCTCGCGCGTGAGAATGATGTGTGAATTATGAGTGAAGTGTGCAATTTCTACATCTGTTGTGGTGGCAAAACAATGGCAAAAATAACCTGATTTTAATCATTTTAATGGTATTTGCCTATGTAACTGTCCAAAGCACAATGCAAGGGTGGTTTCCAGGTCGTTGATAGGTGGTTGCTATGTAGTGACGCCAAAGTACATTTTTGAAGATAACACTCTAGTGTTATCTTCAAAAATGTTGTAGGTGGTTTCTGGGGAGTTGCTAAGTGGTTGCTAGGGTGTTCTGGGTGGTTTCTAGGGCGTTGCTAGGTGGTAGCCAGGGTGTTGTGGGTGGTTGGTATGTAGTGACACCAAAGTAAATTGTTGAAGATAACTAAAATGTTGTAGGGGTTTTCCAGGGAGATGCTAGGTGGTTGCTAGGGTGATTTTGTTGGTTTCCAGGGAGCTGCTAGATGGTTGCAAAGTAGTGACAACCACAGTTTTTTTTTTAAGATAATGCTAGGGTGTTGTAGTTAGTGTCCAGTTTATTGCTAGTTGTTTGCTAGGGCATTCTAGGTGGTTTCCCGGGCCTTTAAAGTTTTTTGCTAATATGAAGTAGATCAAAAAGTAAAAATACCTTAAAAATACTTGGATTCTAAATATGCTAATATTGTTTGGTCATGCAAATGTCACAACCATGATACTAGATTGTTCTAGGAGGTTTCCAGGGAGTTGCTTAGGTGGTTGCTATGTAGTGACACCAAAGTTAATTCTTAAAGCAACACCAAGGAACTTTTCCTCTGCGGTCGCCCTACAGGTTGGAAGCGGAATTGTCCATTACCGCTGTCGTAAATAATTTAGCCTACCGCAGCCTACTGTCGCATGCGCACGCTCGCTGTTTATCCAGCACCGGCTTTGCAATCAACAATGGCCACAGACAAGGTAGAGTATGATGCATGATTTTATGAAAGACATCACAAACGAAGAAAAACTATGTATGCCGTAAAGCAGTCGAATTTTGTAGTTCTTTTTGTGCTCCGGTTACTACCCGAAACCCGAAGTTACATAGTGCCAGTAAAAGCGATACAGACCACGTCAGGCTATGGCAGACGTGTCATTTAACCTATTGTAAGTTGATGTACCATCACAAGGGTCTTGTAAATATATTGTGAAGGTTGAAAAACTACATAGTGTTACTTTAAAGATAACACTAGGGCGTTGTAGGTGGTTTCCAGGGAGTAGCTAGGTTTTTGCTAAGGTGTTCAGGGTGGTTTCCAGGGCCTTGCTAGGTGGTTACTATGCAGTGGAACAGAAAGTGAATCGTAAAAGAACAACAACAACAACAATATTAAAAATGTTAATGGTGTTTACTCATGCAAATGTCACAACCATGATATGAGGGTGTTGTGGATAGTTTCATGGGAGTTTCTAGGTGGTTACTATGCAGTGTAAAAAGAAAGTGAATTATAGTGAAAAATGTCACAACCATGATACGACGGTTTTGTGGATAGTTTCCAAGGGGTTGCTAGGTGGTTGCTATGTAGTGACACCAAAGTTACTCTTTGAAGATAACGCTAGGGTGTTGTAGGCGGTAACTAGGTTGTTGCTAGGGTGTTCTGGGTGGTTTCCAGGGCATTGCTAGGTGGTTACTATGCAGTGTAAAAAGAAAGTGAATTATAGCGAGAAATTTCACAACCATGATATGAGGGTGTTGTGGATAGTTTCCAGGGGGTTGCTAGGTGGTTGTTATGTAGTGACACCAAAGTTAATTATGAAAATAATGTGTTTGCCCATGAAAAAGTCACAACCGTGTTATGGGTTGATTCTAAGTTGTTGTTAGATGGTTTTCAGGTGATCTACATCAGACAGTAGCTCTTATTATCAGAACAAAATATATAGTGAAATCTACAGAATCGACCAGCCAAACCAGTTGAAACTGTGAGGGTAAAACAGGATATTCATGAAGCTTGGAAGCAAGAAAATCTGTAAAGGAAGAAAGTCAATTATGTGGAATATGAGTGTGTGGAGAAAAACTGTCCAGCTGGACGACAGCGTGACACTTTTAAACTCATCTTAGCACGCTAACGTGATTACCACAGTTCCTGCCGGCTACTTTAATTCACAATAATGGACTTATAACGGCCCATAAACAACCAACTCGAGAGCACAGATATTAATATTCGCTTGCAGAGAGCTTTAGCTCTGATGATTGAAATTAAATTCAGAAGGGCTTTTTGAAACGAACCCAACTTTAGGATGTGCGTCATCCTGCAGCTTTGTGCTCCAGACATCAGAATCTAGTTGTTTGAGTAGTTGCACGTACAGTGTGTAACGGGTAACTCATTACAAGTAACTTGAGTTACCTGATCAGATTACTTTTTCAAGTAACTAGTAAAGTAACGCATTGCTTTTAAAATTTACAACAAAAAAAAATATCTCAGTTACTTTTTCCAATAAAGCACTCTCCTGTGCACAAAAAACAGATTCAGGATTCCTCAAAATTACTAAAATGCAAAATCAGAATATTATGCAGACCTCCAATAATTAAATGCATCAAATAAAACAAATATTTTATGTATTTAATCTCACTTTATTGACCAATGTACTTGCTGCTGACCTTTTCCAATTCAACCAATTACATTTTTTTTTAAGTAATTTATTTTTTGTTTTTATTGGTGAAGTAAGTGTCAACCTTTCTTCTCCTGCATCCTTTTCTTCCATTATCAAGAAATGGCAGCACTGAAAGGTTTGTTTGAGCTGCGTCTCTACTGTACATGCGTGAATTTACATTTCCTTCAGTCTGAGGCTTATTATTTAATTTTTGGTGTGAAAGGGTCTTTACATTTTCCCAAAAATATAACTTTTTTTGTCTCTTCGCGTGTCTGTCAAAAATAACCGATTTTTTAAAAAAAATGTCGATGAAATGAATGTTCTATATTTTAGTTTGATAATGTTTTTTATTTCATATTTTGTATTTTTAGGGGATTTTATGGTACTAAATTATATTTTCGCTGTATTTATAATCCATTTATTCACTTTTTGAGCGTAGACCTGAAAATTTTATTTCCAATTTAAATTGCTATAAATCTTGACTTAAGTTTGCTCTCTTTTCAAAGATGACACTTGGCAGATTATTGCTGAAGTGAATTTTTTTTTAAAGTGAATGTAAAAAAAGTTACAGAATTTTACATTTATTGTTATGAAAATGTGCAAAAATACTATTTTCAATTTTTATAATTTTCAAAAACATGCTTTACTCTAAAACTGTGAGAAAATCAAAGCCATAAATCTAAACAAGTTGTGTACAAAATGTGAGCCTGATATCTCAAAAAATTTGCTTTCAGTAAGATTTTATTTGGCTGCAGTACCAAAAGTTTTCACTAGATGGAATTCGTCTCCCATTCATTTCCAATACGCTTATTTTTGACAGCGAAGAGTACAAGTGTGACTATTTTTCAGGACCTTTTAACCTGTTCGAATCATGTCCATGATTTTTTGTGTGTGTGTTCACACAGCAAGTGCCAAAACCTTTACCAACTTTTCGTACCATTCCGATGCCGAAGAGCACCAGAGGGGGAGTAACGCAATATTGTAATGCATTACTTTTTAAAGTAACTTTCCCCAACTGTATCAGTTGTTGACCTCGGCTCACTCGTGGTACAGTGTGACAGGCGGGTCCCTTCCCTGATGCCCACCTCACCATGGGCACATCAACACATGGTGCTCCATCTGTTGAGAGACCAAGGGACAGAAAAAGTGAAAAGCACAGAGATGGAGAAGAAATAAAAAAGGGGAAAGAGAAGATCAAATGGAAGATGCAGGGGTCTTAGAGTCTGAGTTGTCCCCGTAAAGGTTTTTGGGTGGTTGTTAGGGCGTTTCTAGGTGGTTGGAAAGATTTAAGTGTAGATGCTATGTAGGGCCAAAATAAAAGTTCAGAAAATTATGGACAGATACACACACAAACTCAAAGCTCTTTACCCCAACCCGCCAAAATAAAAGTTCAGACAATTATCGACAGATACACACAAACTCAAAGGTTCAACTTAAAGAAATAGTGACAGAAGTATATTACTATTGTACAGTATAATTTACTTCTCAAAGTAATAACAATACTAATACAGTTTATTCAAATATTATTTTTAGTTTTTCAACCACATTTTAATTGAGAATGTAAGCCTCTGTTGTGCAGCAGGAATTTTTATGCATTTTTATGCAAGTTTTATGCATGTTATTCATTTGATTACCACCGTTTTAATCATAAATCATAAATCATAAATCATAAAACAGAATCCAACACAGAATTTCTGACTATAATTTCTAAATATTATTGAAAATTTTAATAAATTAAATCATAAAGCACAGAATCCAAAATTAAAAATGAACAACACAGAATTCCCGACTTTTTTCCAATAACATTTTTATATCTTGTTAAATTGTTGAGATTTTATTAATTCAATTGATTAGACATCCTTTTTGATTATTAAAATTTAATCACACCATTAAACTGGAATCTGATCACTGAGCCCTAAATGTGTGCAATAGTAATAGTAAAAGACGGACGAAAAGCACAAACACACATGAAGAGTGAGCTGGGATGCCCTTCGAGAGAGAGAGATGGGAAATCATGAGTGTGAGAATTACATCAACCTCTTGACTTTTTCAGGAAATTGTTTTTGTCTCATAAGGGTAAAGACACGGAGAGTCGAGTGAGTGAGATTATGTGACGGCCGTTCTGACCTCAGCGAGTGTGAATGAAACTCTGTGTCCTTTAAACTTCTGAAGGGAAATTTCAATTTGGCTCTGTCAGGATTATGTGAGAATGCAGATGAGAAAAACTTTAACGCTGAGGATGTGACATGTGATTTTGAGTCCATAACATGCTGCGTTTATTTTAAGTTCATGCATCTCAGAAATAGAACAATTTGCTCCTCATTAAAGGTGCATTGTGTAATATTGCTGAGGATCTATTGACAGAAATGCAATATAAGATCCATAACTATGTTCTCAGTGGTGTATAAAGACCTTGCATAATGAACCGTTATGTTTTTATTACCTTAGAATGAGACATTTATATCTCCATAACCGCGGGCTCTATGGAGGTCGACATATTGTGTGGTCATGTTTCTAGCGTAGCCGACAGCGAACACACAGTGTTACAGCGAACACACAGCGCTACAGTGAACACACAGCGCTACAGCGAACACACAGCGCTACAGCGAACACACAGCGCTACAGCGAACACACAGCGCTACAGCGAACACACAGCGCTACAGAGAACACACAGCGCTACAGCGAACACACAGCGCTACAGAGAACACACAGCGCTACAGCGAACACACAGCGCTACAGCGAACACAGCGCTACAGCGAACACACAGCGCTACAGCGAACACACAGCGCTACAGAGAACACACAGCGCTACAGCGAAAACACAGCGCTACAGCGAACACACAGCGCTACAGAGAACACAGCGCTACAGAGAACACACAGCGCTACAGCGAACACACAGCGCTACAGCGAACACACAGCGCTACAGCGAACACACAGCGCTACAGCGAACACACAGCGCTACAGCGAACACAGCGCTACAGAGAACACACAGCGCTACAGCGAACACACAGCGCTACAGAGAACACAGCGCTACAGAGAGCACACAGCGCTACAGCGAACACACAGCGCTACAGCGAACAAACAGCGCTACAGCGAACACACAGCGCTACAGCGAACACACAGCGCTACAGAGAACACACAGCGCTACAGCGAACACACAGCGCTACCGAGAGCACACAGCGCTACAGCGAACACACAGCGCTACAGCGAACACACAGCGCTACAGCGAACACACAGCGCTACAGCGAACAAACAGCGCTACAGCGAACACACAGCGCTACAGCGAACACACAGCGCTACAGCGAACACACAGCGCTACAGCGAACAAACAGCGCTACAGCGAACACACAGCGCTACAGCGAACACACAGCGCTACAGCGAACACACTGCACTACAGAGAACACACAGCGCTACAGCGAACACACAGCGCTACAGCGAACACACAGCGCTACAGCGAACACACAGCGCTACAGCGAACACACAGCGCTACAGCGAACACACAGCACTACAGAGAGCACACAGCGCTACAGCGAACACACAGCGCTACAGAGAACACAGCGCTACAGCGAACACACAGCGCTACAGCGAACACACAGCGCTACAGCGAACACACAGCGCTACAGCGAACACACAGCACTACAGCGAACACACAGCGCTACAGCGAACACAGCGCTACAGCGAACACACAGCGCTACAGCGAACACACAGCGCTACAGCGAACACACAGCGCTACAGCGAACACACAGCGCTACAGCGAACACACAGCGCTACAGCGAACACACAGCGCTACAGCGAACACACAGCGCTACAGCGAACACACAGCACTACAGCGAACACACAGCGCTACAGCGAACACACAGCACTACAGCGAACACACAGCGCTACAGCGAACACACAGCGCTACAGAGAGCACACAGCGCTACAGCGAACACACAGCGCTACAGCGAACAAACAGCGCTACAGCGAACACACAGCGCTACAGAGTGCGTTTCCTCACTACCTTGAAAAAGAAGTTTTCAGTGGTGTATAAAGACCTAACTTAATGAAGCGTTATATTTGTATTACCTTAGAATGAGCAGTTTCTGTCTACACACACCTCGGGGTCCCTTACATTGAAACGCGCCGACATGTTTCTACGGTGGCCCTAAACGGACAAACGCGTTTTGTTACTATGTTGCTCTTCGTGCAAGGAAGCAAGCTTAGTTCAGCGAATAAAACATTGACACAATGATGAACAAGTAACAATAATATTCGCAATAACATAGTTTTACTGAATAATTAAGTAAACATAATTTCTTAATTTATCCTTGTAAAGAAACCTCATTGCTGAACTGCTACTCTCTGCTGTCTCAGATGATGACATCACTTCCTGTCGGCCACGTAACTTTTGTTGGTTGCAATTCGTAACCTCACCACTAGATGCCGCTAAAAATCCCACACTGCACCTTTAAGTCTGAGACGTTAAACCAATCTGATTTGTCATTTCAGATCAGTGTGTTTACACTCTGACTGGAATAAGAAAGCAGACGAGATGCATTTTCAACATCTCCAGGCGCTGAATGAATAACGGCATTATGTTTTTCTGCTGACTGTAATCTAAACACTGACACAAATACCTGTTCTGTGCCGCAGGGCATACAGATCATTTCTTTAAAATCTCTCTCCTTCAATCCTGTTTTTATATTATATATTCATGCGGTGGGAACTGAGCATTTGGCTTATGACTGGTTCAGTTTTTCTGATACTTCACTGTGAATTTTTTAATGCCTAAAGCTTATGTATTCACTGTAGGAGCGGCACGGCTTATTCAAACCGTTTGTGGAGATTGTGAGATTTCTTGATTTGAAGATGACGTAAAATCACAGAAGTCCTACTCCTACTAGTCTAATGGCCTATCCAATATGTTTTTGCATTATTTTGCATTATGCTACATGTGAGGACATTATGAGAAAACATTTGCTGTGGTGGTATTAAGGTTTGAGGGGGAAGCACTATTAATAAGATTCATTGGAAATTGATTATTTGTCATTAATGATTTGATCAGTATCTGTGACAGGCTGATTAATCAATTTCAGTGCAAATGTACATTCACTTGGGGTCAAAAGTTTTTAACAATTAAGATTTTTGTTATTTTTGAAAGAAGTCTCTTCTGCTCACCAAGTCTTCATTTATTTGATCAAACAAAAACAGCTGTTTTCTATGTGGAAAATATAATAAAATGTAATTTATTCCTGTGGATTTTTTTCAGCATCATTACTCCAGTCTTCAGTGTCACATGTCACATAAATAAATAAAATGTTTAGTAGTGCTGTCAAATGGATTAATTTTATTTATTGCATCTAACATGAAACTTGTGAAGTCACTTTAAAAAAAGTGGTAATCTGGTTATTTGATTAATCGTCAAAATAATCGTCCGATTACTCGATTACCAACATATTCCAAGATATATATTTTTTAGAAATAGATATTATTTATCTTGGGAATATTTTGGTAATCGAGTAATCAGACGATTATTTTTGACGATTAATCGAGTAATCAGACGATTATTTTGTCGATTAACCCTCTGGAGTCCAGAAACGTGCCGGCGCGTTTTGCTGTTTTTTTTTCCACATAGCAGCAACATAGACTTAAAATATTCCGTAATTTTTGGTCATATAAATAAAATCAATACATGATTATAAACTATAGAGGGTCTTCTTTTTTTGTGTACACTCACATTAACATCAAAACCGTGTGCTTTTGTAAAATGAAGAAAATAAACAGGGTGTGCTTTCTGTCTCTCCGTCTCCGTTAACTTTTTTTCTGGAGTACGTCTCTAAACTTAAACAAAGCTCAGCGAATACTATTCACACAAGCATGAGCAATATATCTTTATGATCATTTAAGTTTGTACTATTAAAATATCTAATTCAAAACTAAAATAAATATTCTCTGTTTATGTAATCTATAAAAAAAGGGAGAGGTGTCAGCCGATCTCATTATCTTTCTCTCAGCTCATTATTCTGCTAATGTGACGCGCCCACGGACAGCGCGCGGTATTCAAACGCAAATGATCTAAGGCAAGCCATTCAAACATGCCAACGCCCACCAGCTGGATTATAAAACACATCATGTTTGATAAAAACTTGTACTTTACCTCGTACAGTTTACAGTTTACCTCGACTGTTTAAATATGAATTGCGTGTCTGTGTGTAGGCTAAATGATGAATGAACGACATGCAGGCGCGCGCGCTTTGTTTACTACAGTTATACAGCGCGTGTCTGTGCCGTTCATTCACTCTCGCACCTACATTAGTAAACGTTATGTTTACATGAACACATCCAAACTATATTGCTATAGCCTACTAAGATGAGTAAAAATAGACTGAAATATGTTGAAATAAAATGTCTGTATAAGCAACAAACTGCAAATTAACATGTATATGCTAATATATCATACACAATATGTTATAGACTAAATATGAATGTTTAGACAAGATTTTGTGATTAGTTTTGGATAGATTATAAAGTTTTGACTGTAAAAAAAAGACTACTGTCACATTAAATAGTTAAGCTTTTGTTCACCAATTTCTGCTCATATGTTAAATATACTATAGTATGATGTTTTGTCAAAAATAAAGTAGGTATATTGAATTATCAACTAAGATGTTATTATAGTGTTTGTTCCAATATTCAAACTAATCCTTACCTTACCTTACCTAATCCTTACCTTTTTTAATACGTATGATAAAATGTATACTTTTTACAAAGAAAGAGTACACTTGAAATATTGTTAAAATTGTAATTGTTGTTGTAATTGTAACCTATTTGTAATTGGTTACAATTTCTAATTGTAAAATATGTATATATAGATCATTTCTTTTGTCCTTGCATTCTTTGGGACCCTGTGACACACCTGTGTGAGGCTAATTAATATGCAGCTCATTATGTATGTGGCTCATTATCCGGCCTTTGTCTTCTCAGGTGTGAACACGCCTCCACGCATATTGCCTTTCCAAACAAAAGGTGTCTTATAAAATTTAAATCAATGTATTGTTTTGTGTAAATGATTAGGCAGGATGATTTTCAGATCATTTTGAAGCAAAAACTCTAGGCAACAATGCCCATTAGTCAAAAGTCTTGTGGACACATATTTAGTATGTGTTTTGTGGCCTTATTTCAGACACTTTAAGTTTTAGTTTTTTCAATAACCATGCATAAACAATATTCTCTCAAAAATACAAAGATGTACATACATCTTGCTCACATATTACGGTAGCCCCGTTTGTGCTATAGAGAGTGAATTTACACCTTTGCCATTAACATGTTTATAAATAACTGAAAAAAGCACAAATGTCAGAGCATGTCAGAACACCTCCAGGACCCAGAAAACACCTTGGACCCCAGAGGGTTAAGCAAGTAATCAGACGATTATTTTGTCGATTAATTGAGTAATCATATCATTTTTGTGACTTCACAATAGCACTATGCTATAATATGTTTTTTTAATGGCTGTAATATATTGTGCAGCCTTTAAAAACGGTCTAATAATGCGGTTCATGGATTCTCATCCGTGGAAAGCGCCACTTCCGATATTTTTCCGCTTCATCAACACGGGCAAAGTCCAATCGAGTATTTATTTAAATCGAGTACTCAAATTTAATCGAGGAATCGTGACAGCCCTAACATTTACAGAGTTTTATGTTAGATGCGATTAATCATGATAAATCGATTTAAAAGCACTAATTTTTTTAATACAATACTGTTATTGTAATTGTAATAATATTACACTGTTTTTACTGTATTTTTGATCAAATAAATGCAGATTCTTTTAAACATTTAAACAAGATAAAAACATTTACAAAATCTATCCTCAAACTTTTAAACATCAGTGAAGTTTCTAGTTACATTTTGTTAGTGATTATAAAGCTGGTTAGTTCACTTTGTATGCCATCTCTGCCTCATTCAGACTCTAATAAGATGCAGGGCTGACATAACAAACGCAAAAGTGGTGCAACTGTTCAGAGAATTACTGATTGTTCCCATTAAATTCGTCTGGTTTAGAAGAATTTGACAATCTCATTCATCCTAATAATGAGTCAGTGGCTCGCTCTGTCCTGGTACGTCTCGTCTCGTCTCGTCTCGTGTCTGCTGTCCTGCTTTCTGAGATCCAGAACTTCCAACTGGGTTACCCAGCCATTTGGTCTCCCGTTGGACAAACGGGTCAAACGGCTGTCGG
>JAPDVR010000005.1:2269168-2271668 GCA_026230005.1 Gila orcuttii | reverse complement strand
GAAATGGAGGAGGACAGAAGGCCTGCAGAACTGTAGGTCTAACAACATTAGTAGGGACCTAGGGAACGTAACCTGGTCTAGGACGCAAAAAAGCCTTAACCATGCCAGGCGAAAATTCCAGGCACAAGGGTGAAACCGACAGAGCCTGCAAATCACCGATTCTCTTTAGTGAGGAGATAGCAAGAAGAAAGATAGTCTTAAACGTGAGAAACTTCTCAGGAACTTCTTCGATAGGTTCAAGAGGAGCTTGGGAAAGGACCTTCTAATACGATGGCCAGATCCCAGGCCGGCACCCTCGTACGAACTGCTGGCCTCAGCCTCAATGTGCCACGAAGGAAACGAGTTATAAGCGGGTGTCTCCCCAGAGAAACTCCACGGAAAGGGACGTGGTGAGCAGCCAGTGCCGCCACATACACCTTTAGTGTGGAGGGGGATAGCCCTGTGGAGAAGCGCTCCTGCAGGAATTCCAGCACTGCACCCACTGGGCCGTTAACCGGGTCCTGCAGGTGTTCTCCACACCAAGAAGTGAAAAGTTTTCACTTCAAGGAATAAAGCTTCCTCGCGGATGGAGCTCTGGAGTGAAGAATGGTCTCAACAACCTCGGTTGAGAGACCAGAGTTCATGAGCTGGGCCCTCTCGGAGGCTCCCCTGATGATTTATATAAGAGACCACCGACGTGTTGCCTGACTGAACTAACACATGATGACCTCTCAGGTCTGCTAGAAAGTGTTTCAGAGCCTGGAACACCGCCAACATCTCTAGACAATTTATAAGCCATGATAGATGATGGTCCTGAGACAGACCTTGGGCTGGACGACCACTCGTGACCGCCCCCCAGCCTGTGAGGGAAGTATCCGCCATTAGCGCCACGCGACCCAGCACAGGACCTTTGAATAGGAACCAAGTTTCTTTCCACATGACCAGAGCACGAAGGCAGCGCCGCGTGACTTTGACCGTGCGGAGCGGATTTCCCCTCGGGAGAATCCCTTGGTCCTGAACCACCACTGTAGCGGTCTCATGTACAACAGGCCGCAAGGTATAACGTTGGACGCTGCTGCCATCAGACCCGACAGTCTCTAAAACTGTTTTACAGTAAGTAGCTGGCCTAGCTTTACTTGTTTCACAGCTGAGAGAATCGAAGCGATGCGGGTCGGAGCGAGTCGCGCCAGCATCGAAACCGAAACCCAAACGACACCCAGAAAAGTGGTCTTCTGAGACGGAGATAATACACTTTTCTTTGCGTTCAGCCTCAACCCCAACTTCCTGATATGAACGAGAACGACATCTCGATGCCGAACCACCATCGTGAAAGTGCGGGGAGATAAAGCTAGGCCAAACGGAAGAACCCTGTGCTGGTACACCTCGCCCCCGAAGGCGAACCTCAGGAACTTCCTGTGTTGTGGAAGGATGGAAATGTGGAAGTACGCGTCCCTTCGATCTATCGTGACAGACCAGTCCTCGGATCTGATTTGTGACACGATCTGCTTGATAGAGAGCAACTTGAATTTTGGCTTCCCTACCGAGCGATTCAATAGGCGCAGGTCTAAAATTGGACGCAACCCCCCATCCTACTTTGGAACGATGAAATATCGTCTGTAATAGCCTGACTCCATACTGGGAGGAGGAACCCGTTCTATAGCCTCCTTTTGAAGGAGTGCTTTCACCTTTTGTTCCATTACCAGAGCCTGCTCGGGGCCCACCACTGTAGGCAGAACCCCTCTGAATCTTGGTGGACGACACCTAAATTGGACAGCATAATCCTTTTCTATTGTCTGCAGGACCCAATGAGATATTTTTGGAAGGCTTTTCCCCTCTGCCAGAAATTCTACTAAGGGTACCAGTCTCTCGAGACTGGCCTCTGGTGTAACTTGAGCAGCAAACGCAGCGCCCTGTAACGGCACACCAGCAGGGAACAACTGGTTTAACCGCTCTGAAACCCTCCTCAGAGGGAGCGAGCGTCCCTCGGGAAATCGCTCGCTGGGACCGTCTGCGCCCCGGCATTAAGGCGGGGTTGGCAGAACGGGCCCCTGAGGGCACCGAGGAGGAATGGGCACCGTAGAAAGAGGTGAACACCTTTCCGCCTCGGTGGGAACCACCTCAGTGTCCTGCGCGCCGTGGCACCAGGACTTCTTCTTAGCCGAAGCCTTCTTAGCTAATATAACTGTCCTCAGATCAGTTCTATTACTGGGAGATTTCGGCTGAGAGTGCCGCGGCTGAGCCCACTGTCCAGCAGGGGGAGCACGAGACGCGACATTCTGCTTCAGCGCCTATGTGATGAGCTCGCAGTTGGCCGGGGCTGCTCCCGCCCAGCAGTCCCAGGGACATGAAATTTTAAAAGGGAGAAATTTGTTAAAAGCTGTTGTTTGCTTTTCCTTCTCCTGGAATTTATCGATGACAGAATTTACAGCATCGCCAAATAAACCCAGGGGGGAGAGAGGAGTGTCTAAAAGGAAAGCTTTTCCTTTCCCTTTTATATTTGTCCGATTTAACCACAGATGTC
>JAPDVR010000005.1:2238228-2269068 GCA_026230005.1 Gila orcuttii | reverse complement strand
GAGAGAGACCTATTTTCGAACATAAACTGAACAGCATGAAAATTAGTTATAAACACATTAAATGGAGTTTTGGCCTAAAATCTTGCAATAATGTGAACATTTTTATATAATCAGGTTCGATTCAGTTCATTGGTTGTAGGTTAAGAACAAAAATGTGACTTATTTATGAGTTTTTGTTCCCTATTCAGTTAAATCTGCCAAGAAATCAGATTTATAATTCGTTGATCAGGTTAATATTTAGAGCACAATTAAATGCTCCTGACAGACCACCGGTAAAATAACATCAGGAGGATTAAAAATAATAACAGGTTTATTTTGGGTGCAGACTTTATATAAATTTGATCCTAATCCAGGTGGTCTAAATTTAAAAATGCCAGGACAACGCTTCAGTTTTTTGGCTGCTATTTCTGTGCTTTTTGAGTTATTTTGGTCGACACATTTCCACTTTTATAAAAGTCTTCCAAAAACAGCCAACAAAAGACTAGCGTAACTCTTTCAAGCTGTAGAAATATCTCCAGACGGCTGTTTAAAAATACGCTTGTGCCAGATTTAACAACCCTCCGCTGATGTTGCATCATAATGTGCAGATCATCACATTTATAAAACTAAATTGACATTTTCTGAAATGTGAGTGGTGCAAAACTCACAACTATGAGACTAGGACGTCTACTGTGCAGTTGCGAGGTGTTGCAGGAAGGGTTGCTTGTAGTTTTGCACCATCTGGTCTCTGTGATATTGTGGTCTGTGGTATTTTTTTATTTTCTAACCTTTTTTATCATCCCCCTCCAAATTAATATTGAGCATCATAACATTTACTTACTGCTATATTTCTCTCACTCTCTCTCTCTAGTGGTTCCCATATTGAGAACTGGCACTCGGTTCTGAGAAACGGACTGGTCAATGCCTCTTATACTAAACTGCAGGTATGTAAATTACATCAGTCAGCTGATCTCAGACTCGTCTCCTGATTGGACAGTTCATGTTCATCAGCCCCACAGTTCTACTTCCTTTATTAAAGAATAGATGGTGTGTGATTAACATTAACATTTAAAACTGTAATCTGCTACATTGTTTCAATCTTAAAGAGTAGTAAGTAAAACCAGTACAAACATCTAAACATTCTAAATCAAGATACATTTACATTTGAGAAGCAAAATGACGCGAAGTCTTGTTTTCTGAGACACTGATCAAAATTAAGTGACTTAACTTGAAACTTTATTTCAGACACATATGTCCATATTTCAGACACATATGTCTATATCAGTTAAAAAAACTGTTTAAAACAAAAAAAATATCTGCCAATGGGGTCCGAAAAATAATTTACACTGCTTTTCTTACTTAGTTTTTTTGTCTTTTTTCCAGTTTAAGTATCTAAAAATTCTTAAATCAAGAAGCATTTACTAGATAATTAAAATGACAAGAAATTATAATTTTGCTTACCCCATTGGCAGGAAATTTAGCTTGTTTTAAGCAAAAACTCATTTAATTTAGTTTTTTTATTATTATCAGAAAACAAGATATAATTTCTTATGTCATTTTACTTACCTGGTAAGTGCTTCTTGATTTAAGAATTTTTTGATATTTGGACTGGAAACAAGACAAAAATACTAAGTAAAAAGCATTTTTTGCAGTGTACTTATTACAGTACGTTTATATTGTTCTTATTTTAAGCAAGAAGGCAGTTACATTTGATACGTTTTTCATAAAAACGACTTTTTGACTTTTTGCTGTCATTGTGCATCATGATTTAAGAAACGATTTGTACTGGAAAACAAGACAAAAATACCAAGAAAGAACATATTTTTTCCCCATCTTGCGAATAATTAGTTATTTTGCATTTTTAATCCAATTTAGTGTATAATTATGTGAACTTTTAGAAATGGAAGGTCAGATTGAGCGTATTAGATTGTGAGATACACAACATTATGTAAGTATTGTGTTCCTTAACATGAATGAAGATGAATATGAGTCGGTCTCCAGTGATTTTTTCTTTCCCTTTAACTGAAGACTTTGAGATTAGTGTAAATGTGGCGTTTTATGAGGTTTCTAAGGAGTTTGTGTTCAACAACAAAGGCCTCCTGGAATGATCTGTTGTTATAACATCTGTCCATCCTCAATGCCATGTTGATCATCATGTCTTCTGTTGCTTGTTGACGTCATATTTTTCTCCTTGAAGGACGACCGTAATTCATTCAGTCTTACAGCTGTAAACACTCGTTCATGTATCATTGTCTTCACTGGAATCCATCATCATCATCATCATCATCTTCTTCCTGAGCATCACTCGTTCCTCATGCTTTACTCCATTTCACACGATGCTTTTCTTTTCATTCTTGGCTGTAATTGGCCTGTGTCGTTGAATGCATCGCCTCATACATCTGTGGTCATGTCAGAGTTGTGCGTTTGCTCTCTGTTTGTTGTTCTTCTTGGTGAACTGCAATAAAACCACAACAACTCTCTCCTGCTGTTCTTCTCTGTCATCAAAGCTGCATGGAGCAGCGTATGGAAAGGGCATCTATCTGAGCCCCATATCCAGTATTTCCTTTGGATATTCAGGTACGATCCAAACCGTGTGTTCGCTGTAGGTTTGTGTCCGCTGGTGTGTTCTTCTGAAAGCGATCTAAAACCACATCTCAGCCTCTCTCTCTGTAACACACACATCAGGCATTGCTTTCTGATCCATTTCAATGTTTTGTTGTGCATGCTTTGATTTAAATGCAGTCTTTTTGAATCAATAATGTGATTTTTTTCCTGTTTGCTATGAACTGTTTTTGCTTTTTTCATCAGTATTTTGTCTCGTTTTTCAGTGAAAATATCTTTAAAACTAAATGCATGTACCCGAGAAGCAAATTCGTGCAAGATACACTGTAAAAAAAAAAATATTTCTTCCTCTGCATTTTAGTCTTCTAATATCTAAATATTCTTAAATCAAGATACATTCACTTGAGAAGGAAAATTACGTTACTTTGAGTTTTTGCTTAAAACGAAAAATATGTGTTCATGTTTTAAGCATAAACATCATTTTATTCAGAAAGCAAGACTTTTGAAGCAAGATCTTTTGTAATTTTGCTTCTCACGTAAATGTTTCTTGATTTAAGAATGTTTAGATATTTGTAATGGAAAACAAGACAGAGGAAGATTTTTATTCAGTGAAAAGACTTGTTTATTTTTCTCTAATGTTCATTTTTATTTATAATTTTTTGTTTTAAGCCTAATCCACTTTACCGTTTGTTAATTACCCCCCACTTCAAACAAGGAATAAATAAATTAACATTGGTGTAATACATTTAAAAAAAAAAACATTCATTTTCTATGAAAACATTTTACAATCTCATGCAATGCTGCTTCTCAAGTAAATGTATTTTGTTTTATGCTTTGACTGTTTAGATATTTTTAGATATTTATATATTTTTACTGGAAAAAAAGACAAACTCAAATTGAGAAATCTTGACTAACAACATGATTTTTGCTGTGCACAAACACAAGCCAGTCGTCTCAATCTCACATCTTGCGATCAATGAAAAATCAGCTCTGCACTGAACGCTTAAACCCACTGATGAAACTAAAAATCATTTACATCGTGGACCGGATGACTGGATAATCTTCGTAATAGTTGGATGAATGACTAGTGTTTGCAGCTAGAAAAATATCCAACAACCAAATCCTGCAGGAGGAAAACCAACACGCTTCTATCAAAGAAGATCCAGGACAAAATCTCTCAAAGAAAAAAAGGCTCTAAAATAAGATTAGAAATGTATACAGAAAAACATAAGTTACGTAACGACAGTCAGTTATCTTAGTTAATGTTAACACATGTTAATGTTCTGACTTCAGCATTGTGTGTGTGTGCGTGTGTGTGTGCGTGTGTGTGTGTGTGTGTGTGTGTGTGTGTTTGTGTGTTTTAGGAATGGGGAAGGGACAGCATCGCATGCCCACCAAAGATGAACTTGTCCTGCGATATAACCGAATGAACACAATGCCACAGGTACGACGGTGACGTCTTGCATGTTTAAACACTATGCTCATGGTCCCGTCACACATATAAACGTGTGTGTTGTTTGTCTTTCTACAGAGTCGCCCGATACAGTCGCGTTTCCTCCAGAGCAGGAATTTAAACTGCATCGCTCTTTGTGAAGGTAAAACATCTGGATCTCACAGTGTTCGTGTCACAGCTGGTTTCAGTAACCAGAGTTGAGGCAGGATCTAATCACTTTTATTCACAACTTACGCCAGAATAACAAACACAACCAACTAAACATCGATGAGAACCAACTGAGAATGAGGGATATATACTGTATATATATATATACACAGAGTAAGGTGCACTTTTTTATGCTTTTTGACTGTTCATTTACACAACAATTGGATGCAAACTTCTGAAAACCGGTTTCAAAGTGCAGGTTTTTGAAAATTATACTGTTATCGTCTCCATGTAAACTAGCAAAAACGTGAATTTGTGAAAATTTGTTGTCATGCGCATGCGTGTTACGCGTTCAGTCTGTAGGCGTGTAGTGTTTCTTTACGAAGTAACATCGCCATCTACTGGCCTGGCGTGGGAATGGGCAAAAAAGTGACGATTCGATAGTATTGCGATATTTGGGCCACGATTCAATATTATTGCGATTCTTAACATATTGCGACACAGCAAGTATTGCGATTCGATTCTGTGATATTGCGATTCAGGTCCCCCATATTATTGAACGGCATTACATAAAATGAGGAAAATAAGACTCAACTCACTTCAAATGTCACATTTAATTCTGTAAACATCTTCTACACATTAACTGAAGTGCAAAAACTTGAAAACTTGTTCTTGAACATTCAGGACACAGGACTTTATTACAGGACAAGACGTAATTATTCTCTGAATAGGAGACCTCTCACATGAATGATGAGCTCCCAGCACATAACTTACAATTATTTAAATACAATAGAGTTGTAAAGACTCAGGGGCGGATCTAATCCGTGGGGGAATTTGCATATCATAATTAATAATTGGTAATTAATAATTATTCATACATGTTTGGATTAGATCAGTCTTACATGTTAATAAATCTCCCGCTAAGGGATGATGTGTCATTTTACCTGCATGCATGCATGTGTATCCCTGCAATTAACCGCAAGTTGATTGTAATTAATTACACGGACCACGTCTTACAAAACAGGCAAAATTAATTAGCTCAATTGTCAGAATAATATTTGTGGGGATCCACAATATCATCTTACTTTATAGGATTTCAGGAAACGCAATTCTGTGGCCACTAGAATTGGGTTTTCTGCCCTATAAACCAAATACTCTTTAAAGTATCTTTAATTTGTAAAGCTTGTGGCTTAAGTTAGATCTTTGGCACTTAAGGGACTTGGAAAATGAGCAGAGGCAGTACATCAATCAAATGAATATAATGAATTTAATAAGGCAGAACTACTTATGTATTTACTACGGATATATGTATTTACAAACATAATAAACAACAAAACACGATAAGGCATCGATGAACGAGAAATGCATAGAGACAGAGAGAGAGAGGAAATGTAGAGAGTTGCAGTTATGCAAGAGGGAGTTTAGAAAGACCCGAGGATCTTTCTAAATAGCAAATTCACATAGACAACAGAATTTTGAGACACAACGAGACTTCAACAAATCTTAAAAGCGTGATCAAACACGGATACTTGCACAGGTAATTCTTTGCATGGCTTGTGAAGAAGCGTGTGTGTCTCTCGGTCCGGCGCGTCACGTGGTCACGTGCGCGTGTTTTTCCTTCAAAGCGAGCGCGCGCTCGTTTAAAGGTCCCTTGTAGATGGATTTGCTGAAGAGATATGTCACGCGGTGTTCGTTTCACTCGTCGATTGGAATTAAACACGGAGACTTATCTAAGACTGAAATACACAAACTAAACTAGAAACAAATAAAAGAAAGGCGAAGAGCTCGCCCGGAGGCGAGACGTTACATTATGACACGAGGACAAGAGAAGTAAGAGGGAGATAAACTGGTATTCAGTCCTTTTGAAGACCTGACGTTTCCGCCTTCTTTTGGAAGAGGGTCCAATCAGGAGCTGTCCCTTTGGAGGGAGATTTTATGATCCTTTGTTTTATAACCAGGCATTTAAATCTCTAGTTTCATTGGGTGTTTAAGAGAAGAATCTTCACAATTCTTATAATACTAATGTGTCACAAAGTTTAGCAAAATGTAATGTCAATTAACAAATGGGGAATGAAAATCGGAGTTTATCGAGACCAAACTTGCCACAAATGGATTTGGTTAAACATTAGTTGGCAAAGTTTGAAACATTATCCCATTAGAGTTGTCGAGAAACATGGACCAAACCACAAAAAGGCAACTCATGAAATAGGGAACTTAGATACTTTGTTTATACAATTCTCAAGTGGATATATAATAGCATATATATATATATATGAGTACAGGATTCATTTCTCCTCCTTGGTTAGAATTCGGAGAGAGCCACAGCTCTGTGAACATTCCTTTGGGTCGTAAACGCTGTTATCTAAGAACACCAGTGATGTTAGTTTTGGTCTCTTTTCACTCCAAAGATGGAAAACTTTACTGGATATTACTGTACGTATTCTGATTGATCACACCGAAAGCATTCTGGAGGTGTCCAGAACTATGTGTACAAGTAATGGGAATAGACAGTTATATTTAACATGCATAATGAAGGTATTTATAGTTCACTTTAAGCTACAATAAAATCATAGTCATTCCAATGTGGCATGGGCAAATGGACACACATAAAAACACATTGAATATATCTGGTTAAATGTCTTTTAAAAAAAGAGAAGTTTCTCTGTAGAATCCTTCTTCAGGACATTCCAGTCAGTCATAAAAATGTCTCGTAACTGGACACCACGCTCTGTCCTGAGCGGGCTTCACTTGTGGGGGATGCGTGTGTGGTTGTGAGTGTGTGTGTGTGTGGCTGAAGAGGTCCTGCATGCAGGCCACCTGGGTTTGCCTGCAGTGGGGGAAGTTTGTGAGTTGTTCGGGGACACATCACAGAGTCGTAAATGTTTCAGAAACAGTCTCATCTAGGCATTCTCATGCCAATGTCCATAATTTACATTCATTCTAAAAGACCTTGGGTTTTAGGAAGAATGTGCTTCATTTGTTTCAGAGGGACTGAGTCAATGATTCACCCAAATACCCTACAGAGTATCATAAACCTGAGAATAATCATAAAACCGAGAATTACCCACACTTTCGATTTGAAAGAAGACGGAGCGTCGTGTATAACCGGTTGTAATAGTGAAGCCATTTTCATTTGAATTTGCTGTTGAATGCAGGACAACAAAGCACCGCATCAAGCGCCACCTTGTGGATGTAATACGCAAAAGTAAATGATCAGAGTAAACTCTGAGGAAACCAATGGAGAAAACCCGAAAGTAAAACAGATAATTTTAGAATTAAATATGGCAATACTTTGCGCTACTGTATCGATATAATTGCGTGCGCAAAATATTGCGATACAGAATCGATTTTTTCCCCCACCACTAATGAATAATACAGCATTTTTAGAGTGAATGGGAATCGTTTCAAAAACATTGAAAACTTTTCTGTTTTTGTACATTGTTGTCCTGTAAACGTACCCTAAAGGGAGGAATAAAACAAGGAGCAGGGGGGATTAATCAATTAACTAATGAGTTGCTATGGAAACAAATGGAAACAATTTAGAAACTATGACAACTGAGGCGATATCTAACACAGGTAAAACAGAAACATCATGTTATGGTTTGTTTGATACATTTTGGTCAGAGAAAGAAAAAAATGATATACTGAATAAATGACTTTTGTTCTCTTAAAACCTGGATCTCAACCAAAATTCACACATGAAAAGTGTTGTTTTAGCTTTTATAGTTTCATGTTAATTTTTGTGTAATTAATTTCATGATGTGCTATTTTACTGTTTTTTTTTTTATTTAAATATTGCTATTTAGGTTTAATTTATTTTTATTTCAGGTTTAGTTTTCATTTTGATTTATTGCCAGTTAATAATTTTAAACCTATGTCAGTTCATTTTTCAACTAATATTTATATTTTATTTGATTTCAGCTTTAATGAACAGAAATGTTTTTTTTTAATAGTTTTAGTTAATGATGATAACCCTGGTGTGAACATCTGTTTGTCTGTCGCAGTGATCACATCAAAAGACCTGCAGAAACACGGGAACATCTGGGTGTGTCCGGTGTCGGACCACGTCTGCACGCGCTTCTTCTTCGTGTGAGTATCTGAGGATATATCAGAACTACGGAAGCCCTGAGAGCCCATGCAGTTTTGTCTTTTTCTCGTTTCCTTGTGATCTCAGCATGAAACAGATTTCTCATGATCTTGATTCAACAAAACTCGACACAACAACAAATTTTGTTTTCTTTTATTAAGTTGAGCTATGTTGTCAATATCTCGAGAAATCAACTTATATCAAGATCACTGAAAAATTAATTCAATATCACGAGAAAACAAGAAAGAAAAAATAATGTATGGCCTCTTAGGTCAAAAATAAAAATTATATAAAGTAAATAGAATATATATATATATATACAGGTCCTTCTCAAAAAATTAGCATATTGTGATAAAGTTAATTATTTTCCATAATGTAATGATAAAAATTAAACTTTCATATATTTTAGATTCATTGCACACCAACTGAAATATTTCAGGTCTTTTATTGTTTTAATACTGATGATTTTGGCATACAGCTCATGAAAACCCAAAATTCCTGTCTCAAAAAATTAGCATATTTCATCCGACCAATAAAATAAGTGTTTTTAATACAAAAAAAGTCAACCTTCAAATAATTATGTTCAGTTATGCACTCAATACTTGGTCGGGAATCCTTTTGCAGAAATGACTGCTTCAATGCGGCGTGGCATGGAGGCAATCAGCCTGTGGCACTGCTGAGGTGTTATGGAGGCCCAGGATGCTTCGATAGCGGCCTTAAGCTCATCCAGAGTGTTGGGTCTTGCGTCTCTCAACTTTCTCTTCACAATATCCCACAGATTCTCTATGGGGTTCAGGTCAGGAGAGTTGGCAGGCCAATTGAGCACAGTAATACCATGGTCAGTAAACCATTTACCAGTGGTTTTGGCACTGTGAGCAGGTGCCAGGTCGTGCTGAAAAATGAAATCAGATGGAAGCATGAAGTGCTCCAAAATCTCCTGATAGCTAGCTGCATTGACCCTGCCCTTGATAAAACACAGTGGACCAACACCAGCAGCTGACATGGCACACCAGACCATCACTGACTGTGGGTACTTGACACTGGACTTCAGGCATTTTGGCATTTCCTTCTCCCCAGTCTTCCTCCAGACTCTGGCACCTGGATTTCCGAATGACATACAAAATTTGATTTCATCCGAAAAAAGTATTTTGGACCACTGAGCAACAGTCCAGTGCTGCTTCTCTGTAGCCCAGGTCAGGCGCTTCTGCCGCTGTTTCTGGTTCAAAAGTGTCTTGTCCTGGGGAATGCGGCACCTGTAGCCCATTTCCTGCACACGCCTGTGCACGGTGGCTCTGGATGTTTCTACTCCAGACTCAGTCCACTGCTTCCGCAGGTCCCCCAAGGTCTGGAATCGGTCCTTCTCCACAATCTTCCTCAGGGTCCGGTCACCTCTTCTCGTTGTGCAGCGTTTTTTGCCACACTTTTTCCTTCCCACAGACTTCCCACTGAGGTACCTTGATACAGCACTCTGGGAACAGCCTATTTGTTCAGAAATTTCTTTCTGTCTTACCCTCTTGCTTGAGGGTGTCAATGATGGCCTTCTGGACAGCAGTCAGGTCGGCAGTCTTACCCATGATTGCGGTTTTGAGTAATGAAACAGGCTGGGAGTTTTTAAAAGCCTCAGGAATCTTTTGCAGGTGTTTAGAGTTAATTAGTTGATTCAGATGATTAGGTTAATAGCTCGTTTAGAGAACCTTTTCATGATATGCTAATTTTTTTAGATAGGAATTTTGGGTTTTCATGAGTTGTATGCCAAAATCATCAGTATTAAAACAATAAAAGACCTGAAATATTTCAGTTGATGTGCAATGAATCTAAAATATATGAAAGTTTAATTTTTATCATTACATTATGGAAAATAATGAACTTTATCACAATATGCTAATTTTTTTAGAAGGACCTGTATATACACACACACATACACACAAATATTAAGATATATATATAAAGATATAACATATAAAGATGCAAGGGGAAAAACTGCACAGAATTATTTTATTGTTTTAATTTTTCTCATGATTTCGATGACAATTTGTTTTCTAGTGATCTTGTTTTTATTATGTAGTGAGTGATTTATGATGTCAGTACCACAAGAAATCAATTTGTCTTTTGCCAAGATCACAAAAAATAAGTTGAAATCACGAGATAATAAGACTGAAATGCATGGCCTCTTAGGTCAAAAATTAAATAAATATAAATATAAAAATATTTGCTGTCAAATAGATGTCAGGATTAATCGCATCTAACTTAAAAGTTTATAATTTGTAGAATATATAAAGAGGTACACAAAGCACAGACAAAAGTAATGTACGTACACATATTTTAGATATTTGCAAGAGGAAAAAGTGCACAGAAATTGTTACTATGTACAGGCAGTTTGATAAATATGATTGATTTGCATATTGCATATGTAAATATATTGCACATTTGTGCTATTGCACATTAACAAACATTGCACAATAATAAAAATAACTTATTATACAATTGCTCACCCACAAAATTCTATCATCATCATTTTTGGATGAAATATTCTTTCTTTTTTTTTAAATATTATATTTATTGTAGTATTTTCAGTTTTACAGACAAATAAACAGCTCAGGATAGGACCAAACACAACTACACGCACATACAATATAAAATAAATAAATAAACAATAACAACAACATAAAAAACTCCTTCAGTTAGTTTGCAGTTAACCACAACACTGAGCTCAGGTATGAAATATGAATGTGATGTGTGACGTCTCGTGTGTGTCTCAGGTATGAAATATGAATGTGATGTGTGATGTCTCGTGTGTGTCTCAGGTATGAAATATGAATGTGATGTGTGATGTCTCGTGTGTGTCTCAGGTATGAAATATGAATGTGATGTGTGACGTCTCATGTGTGTCTCAGGTATGAAATATGAATGTGATGTGTGACGTCTCATGTGTGTCTCAGGTATGAAATACGAATGTGATGTGTGACGTCTCGTGTGTTTCTCAGGTATGAAATATGAATGTGATGTGTGACGTCTCGTGTGTTTCTCAGGTATGAAATATGAATGTGATGTGTGACGTCTCGTGTGTTTCTCAGGTATGAAATATGAATGTGATGTGTGACGTCTCATGTGTGTGTCAGGTATGAAATATGAACGTGATGTGTGACGTCTCGTGTGTCTCTCAGGTATGAAATATGAATGTGATGTGTGACGTCTCGTGTGTCTCTCAGGTATGAAATATGAATGTGATGTGTGACGTCTCATGTGTGTCTCAGGTATGAAATATGAATGTGATGTGTGACGTCTCATGTGTGTCTCAGGTATGAAATATGAATGTGATGTGTGATGTCTCGTGTGTGTCTCAGGTATGAAATATGAATGTGATGTGTGACGTCTCGTGTGTCTCTCAGGTATGAAATATGAATGTGATGTGTGACGTCTCGTGTGTCTCTCAGGTATGAAATATGAATGTGATGTGTGACGTCTCATGTGTGTCTCAGGTATGAAATATGAATGTGATGTGTGACGTCTCATGTGTGTCTCAGGTATGAAATATGAATGTGATGTGTGACGTCTCGTGTGTCTCTCAAGTCTGAAATATGAATGTGATGTGTGACGTCTCGTGTGTGTCTCAGATATGAAATATGAATGTGATGTGTGATGTCTCGTGTGTGTCTCAGGTATGAAATATGAATGTGATGTGTGACGTCTCGTTTGTGTCTCAGATATGAAATATGAATGTGATGTGTGATGTCTCGTGTGTGTCTCAGGTATGAAATATGAATGTGATGTGTGATGTCTCGTGTGTGTCTCAGGTATGAAATATGAATGTGATGTGTGACGTCTCGTGTGTCTCTCAGGTATGAAATATGAATGTGATGTGTGATGTCTCGTGTGTGTCTCAGGTATGAAATATGAATGTGATGTGTGACGTCTCATGTGTTTCTCAGGTATGAAATATGAATGTGATGTGTGATGTCTCGTGTGTGTCTCAGGTATGAAATATGAATGTGATGTGTGATGTCTCGTGTGTGTCTCAGGTATGAAATATGAATGTGATGTGTGACGTCTCATGTGTTTCTCAGGTATGAAATATGAATGTGATGTGTGATGTCTCGTGTGTCTCTCAGGTATGAAATATGAATGTGATGTGTGATGTCTCGTGTGTGTCTCAGGTATGAAATATGAATGTGATGTGTGATGTCTCGTGTGTTTCTCAGGTATGAAATATGAATGTGATGTGTGATGTCTCGTGTGTTTCTCAGGTATGAAATATGAATGTGATGTGTGATGTCTCGTGTGTGTCTCAGGTATGAAATATGAATGTGATGTGTGACGTCTCATGTGTTTCTCAGGTATGAAATATGAATGTGATGTGTGATGTCTCGTGTGTCTCTCAGGTATGAAATATGAATGTGATGTGTGATGTCTCGTGTGTGTCTCAGGTATGAAATATGAATGTGATGTGTGATGTCTCGTGTGTGTCTCAGGTATGAAATATGAATGTGATGTGTGACGTCTCGTGTGTGTCTCAGGTATGAAATATGAATGTGATGTGTGATGTCTCGTGCGTCTCTCAGGTATGAAATATGAATGTGATGTGTGATGTCTCGTGTGTCTCTCAGGTATGAAATATGAATGTGATGTGTGATGTCTCGTGTGTGTCTCAGGTATGAAATATGAATGTGATGTGTGATGTCTCGTGTGTGTCTCAAGTATGAAATGAATGTGATGTGTGACGTCTCGTGTGTGTCTCAGGTATGAAATATGAATGTGATGTGTGATGTCTCGTGTGTCTCTCAGGTATGAAATATGAATGTGATGTGTGATGTCTCGTGTGTGTCTCAGGTATGAAATATGAATGTGATGTGTGATGTCTCGTGTGTGTCTTAGGTATGAAATATGAATGTGATGTGTGACGTCTCATGTGTGTCTCAGGTATGAAATATGAATGTGATGTGTGACGTCTCGTGTGTTTCTCAGGTATGAAATATGAATGTGATGTGTGACGTCTCGTGTGTTTCTCAGGTATGAAATATGAATGTGATGTGTGACGTCTCATGTGTGTCTCAGGTATGAAATATGAACGTGATGTGTGACGTGTCGTGTGTCTCTCAGGTATGAAATATGAATGTGATGTGTGACGTCTCGTGTGTCTCTCAGGTATGAAATATGAATGTGATGTGTGACGTCTCATGTGTGTCTCAGGTATGAAATATGAATGTGATGTGTGACGTCTCATGTGTGTCTCAGGTATGAAATATGAATATGATGTGTGATGTCTCGTGTGTGTCTCAGGTATGAAATATGAATGTGATGTGTGACGTCTCGTGTGTCTCTCAAGTATGAAATATGAATGTGATGTGTGACGTCTCGTGTGTGTCTCAGATATGAAATATGAATGTGATGTGTGATGTCTCGTGTGTCTCTCAGGTATGAAATATGAATGTGATGTGTGACGTCTTGTGTGTGTCTCAGATATGAAATATGAATGTGATGTGTGATGTCTCGTGTGTGTCTCAGGTATGAAATATGAATGTTATGTGTGATGTCTCGTGTGTGTCTCAGGTATGAAATATGAATGTGATGTGTGATGTCTCGTGTGTCTCTCAGGTATGAAATATGAATGTGATGTGTGATGTCTCGTGTGTGTCTCAGGTATGAAATATGAATGTGATGTGTGACGTCTCATGTGTTTCTCAGGTATGAAATATGAATGTGATGTGTGATGTCTCGTGTGTGTCTCAGGTATGAAATATGAATGTGATGTGTGATGTCTCGTGTGTGTCTCAGGTATGAAATATGAATGTGATGTGTGACGTCTCATGTGTTTCTCAGGTATGAAATATGAATGTGATGTGTGATGTCTCGTGTGTGTCTCAGGTATGAAATATGAATGTGATGTGTGATGTCTCGTGTGTGTCTCAGGTATGAAATATGAATGTGATGTGTGACGTCTCATGTGTGTCTTAGGTATGAAATATGAATGTGATGTGTGACGTCTCATGTGTGTCTCAGGTATGAAATATGAATGTGATGTGTGACGTCTCGTGTGTTTCTCAGGTATGAAATATGAATGTGATGTGTGACGTCTCGTGTGTTTCTCAGGTATGAAATATGAATGTGATGTGTGACGTCTCATGTGTGTCTCAGGTATGAAATATGAACGTGATGTGTGACGTGTCGTGTGTCTCTCAGGTATGAAATATGAATGTGATGTGTGACGTCTCGTGTGTCTCTCAGGTATGAAATATGAATGTGATGTGTGACGTCTCATGTGTGTCTCAGGTATGAAATATGAATGTGATGTGTGACGTCTCATGTGTGTCTCAGGTATGAAATATGAATATGATGTGTGATGTCTCGTGTGTGTCTCAGGTATGAAATATGAATGTGATGTGTGACGTCTCGTGTGTCTCTCAAGTATGAAATATGAATGTGATGTGTGACGTCTCATGTGTGTCTCAGGTATGAAATATGAATGTGATGTGTGACGTCTCGTGTGTCTCTCAAGTATGAAATATGAATGTGATGTGTGACGTCTCGTGTGTGTCTCAGATATGAAATATGAATGTGATGTGTGATGTCTCGTGTGTGTCTCAGGTATGAAATATGAATGTGATGTGTGACGTCTCGTGTGTGTCTCAGATATGAAATATGAATGTGATGTGTGATGTCTCGTGTGTGTCTCAGGTATGAAATATGAATGTGATGTGTGATGTCTCGTGTGTGTCTCAGGTATGAAATATGAATGTGATGTGTGATGTCTCGTGTGTCTCTCAGGTATGAAATATGAATGTGATGTGTGATGTCTCGTGTGTGTCTCAGGTATGAAATATGAATGTGATGTGTGACGTCTCATGTGTTTCTCAGGTATGAAATATGAATGTGATGTGTGATGTCTCGTGTGTGTCTCAGGTATGAAATATGAATGTGATGTGTGATGTCTCGTGTGTGTCTCAGGTATGAAATATGAATGTGATGTGTGACGTCTCATGTGTTTCTCAGGTATGAAATATGAATGTGATGTGTGATGTCTCGTGTGTCTCTCAGGTATGAAATATGAATGTGATGTGTGATGTCTCGTGTGTGTCTCAGGTATGAAATATGAATGTGATGTGTGATGTCTCGTGTGTGTCTCAGGTATGAAATATGAATGTGATGTGTGATGTCTCGTGTGTCTCTCAGGTATGAAATATGAATGTGATGTGTGACGTCTCGTGTGTCTCTCAGGTATGAAATATGAATGTGATGTCTAGTGTGTGTCTCAGGTATGAAATATGAATGTGATGTGTGATGTCTCGTGTGTGTCTCAGGTATGAAATATGAATGTGATGTGTGACGTCTCGTGTGTGTCTCAGGTATGAAATATGAATGTGATGTGTGATGTCTCGTGTGTCTCTCAGGTATGAAATATGAATGTGATGTGTGATGTCTCGTGTGTCTCTCAGGTAAGAAATATGAATGTGATGTGTGATGTCTCGTGTGTGTCTCAGGTATGAAATATGAATGTGATGTGTGACGTCTCGTGTGTGTCTCAGGTATGAAATATGAATGTGATGTGTGACGTCTCGTGTGTGTCTCAGGTATGAAATATGAATGTGATGTGTGATGTCTCGTGTGTCTCTCAGGTATGAAATATGAATGTGATGTGTGATGTCTCGTGTGTGTCTCAGGTATGAAATATGAATGTGATGTGTGACGTCTCGTGTGTGTCTCAAGTATGAAATGAATGTGATGTGTGACGTCTCGTGTGTGTCTCAGGTATGAAATATGAATGTGATGTGTGACGCCTCATGTGTTTCTCAGGTATGAAATATGAATGTGATGTGTGATGTCTCGTGTGTGTCTCAGGTATGAAATATGAATGTGATGTGTGATGTCTCGTGTGTGTCTCAGGTATGAAATATGAATGTGATGTGTGATGTCTCGTGTGTGTCTCAGGTATGAAATATGAATGTGATGTGTGACGCCTCATGTGTTTCTCAGGTATGAAATATGAATGTGATGTGTGATGTCTCGTGTGTGTCTCAGGTATGAAATATGAATGTGATGTGTGATGTCTCGTGTGTGTCTCAGGTATGAAATATGAATGTGATGTGTGATGTCTCGTGTGTGTCTCAGGTATGAAATATGAAGGTGATGTGTGATGTCTCGTGTGTCTCTCAGGTATGAAATATGAATGTGATGTGTGATGTCTCGTGTGTGTCTCAGGTATGAAATATGAATGTGATGTGTGATGTCTCGTGTGTCTCTCAGGTATGAAATATGAATGTGATGTGTGATGTCTCGTGTGTGTCTCAGGTATGAAATATGAATGTGATGTGTGATGTCTCGTGTGTGTCTCAGGTATGAAATATGAATGTGATGTGTGATGTCTCGTGTGTGTCTCAGGTATGAAATATGAATGTGATGTGTGATGTCTCGTGTGTCTCTCAGGTATGAAATATGAATGTGATGTGTGATGTCTCGTGTGTGTCTCAGGTATGAAATATGAATGTGATGTGTGACGTCTCGTGTGTGTCTCAAGTATGAAATGAATGTGATGTGTGACGTCTCGTGTGTGTCTCAGGTATGAAATATGAATGTGATGTGTGATGTCTCGTGTGTCTCTCAGGTATGAAATATGAATGTGATGTGTGACGCCTCATGTGTTTCTCAGGTATGAAATATGAATGTGATGTGTGATGTCTCGTGTGTGTCTCAGGTATGAAATATGAATGTGATGTGTGATGTCTCGTGTGTGTCTCAGGTATGAAATATGAATGTGATGTGTGATGTCTCGTGTGTGTCTCAGGTATGAAATATGAATGTGATGTGTGACGCCTCATGTGTTTCTCAGGTATGAAATATGAATGTGATGTGTGATGTCTCGTGTGTGTCTCAGGTATGAAATATGAATGTGATGTGTGACGTCTCATGTGTTTCTCAGGTATGAAATATGAATGTGATGTGTGACGTCTCGTGTGTGTCTCAGGTATGAAATATGAATGTGATGTGTGACGTCTCGTGTGTGTCTCAGGTATGAAATATGAATGTGATGTGTGATGTCTCGTGTGTCTCTCAGGTATGAAATATGAATGTGATGTGTGATGTCTCGTGTGTGTCTCAGGTATGAAATATGAATGTGATGTGTGACGTCTCGTGTGTGTCTCAAGTATGAAATGAATGTGATGTGTGACATCTCGTGTGTGTCTCAGGTATGAAATATGAATGTGATGTGTGATGTCTCGTGTGTCTCTCAGGTATGAAATATGAATGTGATGTGTGACGCCTCATGTGTTTCTCAGGTATGAAATATGAATGTGATGTGTGATGTCTCGTGTGTGTCTCAGGTATGAAATATGAATGTGATGTGTGATGTCTCGTGTGTGTCTCAGGTATGAAATATGAATGTGATGTGTGATGTCTCGTGTGTGTCTCAGGTATGAAATATGAATGTGATGTGTGACGCCTCATGTGTTTCTCAGGTATGAAATATGAATGTGATGTGTGATGTCTCGTGTGTGTCTCAGGTATGAAATATGAATGTGATGTGTGATGTCTCGTGTGTGTCTCAGGTATGAAATATGAATGTGATGTGTGATGTCTCGTGTGTGTCTCAGGTATGAAATATGAAGGTGATGTGTGATGTCTCGTGTGTCTCTCAGGTATGAAATATGAATGTGATGTGTGATGTCTCGTGTGTGTCTCAGGTATGAAATATGAATGTGATGTGTGATGTCTCGTGTGTGTCTCAGGTATGAAATATGAATGTGATGTGTGATGTCTCGTGTGTGTCTCAGGTATGAAATATGAATGTGATGTGTGATGTCTCGTGTGTGTCTCAGGTATGAAATATGAATGTGATGTGTGATGTCTCGTGTGTGTCTCAGGTATGAAATATGAATGTGATGTGTGACGTCTCGTGTGTTTCTCAGGTATGAAATATGAATGTGATGTGTGATGTCTCGTGTGTGTCTCAGGTATGAAATATGAATGTGATGTGTGATGTCTCTTGTGTCTCTCAGGTATGAAATATGAATGTGATGTGTGATGTCTCGTGTGTGTCTCAGGTATGAAATATGAATGTGATGTGTGACGTCTCGTGTGTGTCTCAAGTATGAAATGAATGTGATGTGTGACGTCTCGTGTGTGTCTCAGGTATGAAATATGAATGTGATGTGTGATGTCTCGTGTGTCTCTCAGGTATGAAATATGAATGTGATGTGTGACGCCTCATGTGTTTCTCAGGTATGAAATATGAATGTGATGTGTGATGTCTCGTGTGTGTCTCAGGTATGAAATATGAATGTGATGTGTGATGTCTCGTGTGTGTCTCAGGTATGAAATATGAATGTGATGTGTGATGTCTCGTGTGTGTCTCAGGTATGAAATATGAATGTGATGTGTGACGCCTCATGTGTTTCTCAGGTATGAAATATGAATGTGATGTGTGATGTCTCGTGTGTGTCTCAGGTATGAAATATGAATGTGATGTGTGATGTCTCGTGTGTGTCTCAGGTATGAAATATGAATGTGATGTGTGATGTCTCGTGTGTGTCTCAGGTATGAAATATGAAGGTGATGTGTGATGTCTCGTGTGTCTCTCAGGTATGAAATATGAAGGTGATGTGTGATGTCTCGTGTGTCTCTCAGGTATGAAATATGAATGTGATGTGTGATGTCTCGTGTGTGTCTCAGGTATGAAATATGAATGTGATGTGTGATGTCTCGTGTGTCTCTCACGTATGAAATATGAATGTGATGTGTGATGTCTCGTGTGTGTCTCAGGTATGAAATATGAATGTGATGTGTGATGTCTCGTGTGTCTCTCAGGTATGAAATATGAATGTGATGTGTGACGCCTCATGTGTTTCTCAGGTATGAAATATGAATGTGATGTGTGATGTCTCGTGTGTGTCTCAGGTATGAAATATGAATGTGATGTGTGATGTCTCGTGTGTGTCTCAGGTATGAAATATGAATGTGATGTGTGATGTCTCGTGTGTGTCTCAGGTATGAAATATGAATGTGATGTGTGACGCCTCATGTGTTTCTCAGGTATGAAATATGAATGTGATGTGTGATGTCTCGTGTGTGTCTCAGGTATGAAATATGAATGTGATGTGTGATGTCTCGTGTGTGTCTCAGGTATGAAATATGAATGTGATGTGTGATGTCTCGTGTGTGTCTCAGGTATGAAATATGAAGGTGATGTGTGATGTCTCGTGTGTCTCTCAGGTATGAAATATGAATGTGATGTGTGATGTCTCGTGTGTGTCTCAGGTATGAAATATGAATGTGATGTGTGATGTCTCGTGTGTCTCTCACGTATGAAATATGAATGTGATGTGTGATGTCTCGTGTGTGTCTCAGGTATGAAATATGAATGTGATGTGTGATGTCTCGTGTGTGTCTCAGGTATGAAATATGAATGTGATGTGTGATGTCTCGTGTGTGTCTCAGGTATGAAATATGAATGTGATGTGTGACGTCTCGTGTGTTTCTCAGGTATGAAATATGAATGTGATGTGTGATGTCTCGTGTGTGTCTCAGGTATGAAATATGAATGTGATGTGTGACGTCTCGTGTGTTTCTCAGGTATGAAATATGAATGTGATGTGTGATGTCTCGTGTGTTTCTCAGGTATGAAATATGAATGTGATGTGTGACGTCTCGTGTGTGTCTCAGGTATGAAATATGAATGAGATGTGTGACGTCTCGTGTGTGTCTCAGGAATGAAATATGAATGTGATGTGTGATGTCTCGTGTGTGTCTCAGGTATGAAATATGAATGTGATGTGTGTGTCCCTCAGGTATGAGGACGGTCAGGTGGGAGATGCTAATATTAACACACAGGAGCCGAAGATACAGAAGGAAATCATGCGTGTCATCGGCACCCAGATCTACTCCAGCTGAACGGATCGCTTTCTTACAGAGACGCTTTCAGACTCAGAGAAAGACCCGGCATCTCTCTCTCTCCTCCCTGCTGTCGTTCCTCGACTCTATTCCATCTATACTTTCTTTTTAGTATGGGATGCGGGTGTGGATTTCCAGCGTGGGATGGATTGGCGACCCTCCGTTTAGAAGGAAAACATAAAAAAAGAGGCTTTTATGGAGTGCAGAAGCCCCGCCCACAACCCGTTCTGACCTCTCGTTGACCTCCCACAGAGCTGTCAGTCAGAAGCAGACAGGCGCCTGATTGGAGGAGCCGTCGGCCAATGAAACTGTTCTGTCGGATTTTCTCTCGCTCGAACTCTTTTTCACATCAGTTCCAATCTGTTTCTCACACTAAATATCTATAAACATGAAAACAAATGCGTGTTTTTTCCATCTCTGGATAGTAAATGATGAATCTGTGTGCACTCTTATTGTGTTTGTATGGCGTTATCTGCTGCTTTTTCTGACTGATGATGACACATATTAATATCCCAGATGTATTTATCTCTGAGTTTCCTGCTGAAATCAATTTCTTGTCTTTTGTTCGTCGGTTCGCTGAGCTCCGCTTACACGCGTACAAGCGCTCGCCGTGATTAATCGGGGAACAGATCGTGGATGAGAGGACAGGGACACGTCGTTACTCATCTTTATGCTTTTATCTTCTGGATGGCGACAGAAAAGCGCGAGGTTTAGGGCCATTCAGTGATGTCATCTTCTGATAATGTGGAACAAACTAAAGCTGACGTTGCAGAGAGGCTTTTAGTTCTGCTGTCAATTCTCAAGACATTCCTGAATGCTTGTGGGTAATTTCCACAAAGCTTACCGTCGTTGGTCTACTGTAGGATAATACCAGTGAAACGTTTGGACATTATTCATTCTGACTCTTTTTAATGATAGTAAAGTCTTCTAAACTCACACATGGACGTCTGGTAATGATGTAGGGATCAAAACGTGGCATAAATGAAAACTTGCTGGGGTAACAATTTAAAATATGGTTAATTAGTTAACATGAACTAAGAATGAATAATACTTCTACTGTAGTTAATATTAATTTCAACCTTTGCTAATACGTTATTAGAAATAAATGTATTTGTTAACATTAGTTAATGCACTGTGAACTAACAATGAACGGCTGTATTTTATTATCTAACATTAACAAACATTAATAATAAATACTGTAAGAAATGTATTGCTCATTGTTAGTTCATGTTAGTAAATACATTAACTAATGAACCTTTTTGCAAAGTGTTACCTTTGCTGGCATGAAATGAAAGTTGAGAATCTCTTTTTCATGTGTAATGATGTGCACGGATAAATCATTTATGATAAACACTACAATATTATTATTATTTTAAAAAATGGTAATTGTGGGTAACACTTTACAGTAAAGTTCCATTAGTTAAAGCTCGAGTAACGATTTCTGAGAAACGCTGTTATTTAAAATCAACAAAACAAACATGCCCCGCCCCATCTTAATAGCTCCACCCCCAAGTTCTCAAACACCCTATGCAACACAGGGTCCTCCCCCCTAATGATTGGACACGCCCCTTACTGTTGATTGGCTACAGTGTGTTTTGGTGCTTGATCCACTTTCAGTGTTTCTCAGAAATCGTTTACTGCACCTTTAATGTTAGTAAATGTACAACTGTAACTTTTTTGTTCAAAATTTAGAAAATGTGATTCATCATGAATCGATCTTACCAATCATGTTTTTGTCTTATCCTGAATCACTACTGCACGCCTAAAATAAGTGTTATATTCAGACTATTTTAGAGCGAGCGGGACGAGAACCACAGTACCTGCGTGATTCTGACTAAAATTATACTTTTTTTTTTTTTTTTTTGTCCAGAAAGCTTATTTTATTTCATTTTGGTAATATTTTTTCTATTTTTTTAATGCAATTTTTTTGAGAATTAATGTTATTTTCTATTTTATTTACCTTTACATTACTAGATTTGATCAATAAGTAAGAAATAAATAGTAATTTAAGCACATTCTTTCAACTTAAATTCAAAATAATTTCATGCATAATCCTTATAATTCAGCTCAACATATCTTACATTGTGTGTATTTGACGACCTCTTGTGGGAAATTAATATAACATGATATTTCAAGACCCAAAATGGCCTTATATCTCTATATGGAGCAAATGAGCTGTTCCGCTGGGTCCTAAAGTCAGTTCAGTGTGCATTCAGATACACATGTAGACTTTTTTGGGGGGTAAAGTTTTAGCATTGTTAGGTTTCTCTATGTGTACTAAAGCTTTCCTCGCATTCCATTCATTCCTAAGGGGGTCAAATTGACCCAAGAGGGAAGGATGTGTTACTTTTTCTTAATTTAAACCACAAAACTTAAATCCATTCCATTTGATTTGTTTGTGTGTATTTGTGGTTCAAGTGTAACAAAAGTCTTGGACCCCTCTGATGAACACAACATTTTTTAAATTGTTTAAGAAATGAGTTTCGGGTCAAAATGACCCAAGGGAAGGATGAGTAAGACAACTGTAAACATAAATTGAGTCTTTTGTTGTGTCCAAACGTTTGACTGCTGGTGTTTCTCGTGTGTTTTGACTTTATTCTGTTGCTCTTGAATGTTTGTGAGTATTTTGTGGTGTTTATTTGATTTTAAGGGCGTTGCACTGACACAGCCTGCATCTGATTCTCTCAAATGCACATTTCCTTCTTGGATCTGTGTCATATATGAGACAGTCAGGTGTAGATCTTCACTGTAAATAATTTCTATGTGAGTTGTGTGATTGGACAGGAGGAATGTTTCCAGCAGGTCTTCGGATGCTCTCTGTCGTCAGATCTCCTGGTCTTTGCTCATGCTGTATGAACTGCGATTGTACAGGTGGAATTAATGCTGAACAGAACAAATAAAAGGAGGTTTTGCACAATTTTAGATGCTTAATTTCTCTCCATTTGATTTCTCTATGACATGTTGTTGTTTTCATGCAGTGACGTCTTTTTTGCATCAGGTGGCGCTTTTGCTTCACTTCAACTTCACTAATGAAACCTGGACAACAACAAAGATTTGCTGTAAAAGTAATATTTGCAAAGGATCCTGAGGTAAATCTGTGATTAACAGTGTTTTGTAATCTGCTGTTATCATCAGCATTAGATTAGAAAGTCCTAAACGATCTGCTGTTCAGTCTTCATTCATTTAGTCTTTAAAGTGTGTGTGCATTATTATCATAGTGAGCGACTTGTTAATGTGAGCATGGACTGGTCAACAGGAGTGTGTCAGTGTTATCGATGAGTGATGCACAATTTCTTTTTAGAAATTTTGAGTGGATTTCATAAAGAACTTTTTCTTTGTAAAATAATTAACTTAAAACAAGACAGAAAAAAATGCATTGCCTCTTAGATCAAAAATAATATATATAAAGTAGTGCTGTCAAATAAATTAATCACGATTAATCGCATCTAAGAAAAGTTTGTAAATATAATATATATATACACACACACTGAGACAGAGTGAGTGAGTGTGTGTGTGTTTTACTAATTATTTTATACAGGAGTTCCAGGCCACTATTTTATTCGTTTGTTGCAGCTGTTTTTAATGAGCGAGCAAAATTAAACAAAATATCTGTGCATATAGTGTCTACAATAAAACTCAATTTTAACTTCTTGTTTATTGAACTGTTGTATAAAAGCAGTTTCGCATTGACACTCATGCAGCTGTTCTGAACATCGGTCATGTGATCACCTGTGGTCCAATCACAGTCAGGCAGCTGTTCTGAACACCAGTCATGTGATGACCTGTGGCCCAATCACAGTCATGAATGAGGATACTCTCGATTACAGGATCATTATGAACAGCGTGAAAAACGTCCACCAGGGGGAACTCAAGCGCTGTGATCTCATTCCTCTCTCGTTCACACTCTGTTTCACTTCTTCTGCGTCTCCTCTCTCTCTGAGAGTGAACACACACACACACTGTAATGAAATAAAGATCAGACAGGCAGGTCAGAACCAGCAACACACAAGTCTGCATGAATGTGCTTATAAATCATGTAGTATAAATCCTGTCAGAGGTGGAGAGAGATGAACATCTGTAGAATATGTTTCTTCTGTCAAACACAAAAGAGGATGTTTATATTTATCTGGCCTTATGAGACTGGAGATGGAGTGATGAAGTGATGAGAAGACGGAGTGATGAGGAGATGGAGTGATGGAGGAGATGGAGTGATGAGAAGACTGGGTGATGAGGAGACGGAGTGAAGTGATGAGAAGATGGAGTGATGAAGTGATGAGAAGATGGAGTGATGAAGTGATGGAGTGATGACAAGATGGAGTGACGAGAAGATGGAGTGATGGAGTGATGAGAAGATGGAGTGATGAAGTGATGGAGTGATGAGAAGATGGAGTGATGAAGTGATGAGAAGATGGAGTGATGAAGTGATGGAGAGATGAGAAGACGGAGTGATGAGGAGATGGAGTGATGGAGGAGATGGAGTGATGAGAAGACGGAGTGATGAAGTGATGAGAAGATGGAGTGATGAAGTGATGAGAAGATGGAGTGATGAGGAGATGGAGTGATGAGAAGACGGAGTGATGAGGAGACGGAGTGATAAGAAGACGGAGTGATGAAGTGATGAGAAGATGGAGTGATGAGGAGATGGAGTGATGAGGAGATGGAGTGATGAGAAGATGGAGTGATGAGAAGACGGAGTGATGAAGTGATGAGAAGATGGAGTGATGAAGTGATGGAGTGATGAGAAGATGGAGTGATGAAGTGATGAGAAGATGGAGTGATGAAGTGATGAGGTGATGGATAGAGTGATGAGAAGATGGAGTGATGAAGTGATGAGAAGATGGAGTGATGAAGTGATGATAAGATGGAGTGATGAGAAGATGGAGTGATGAAGTGATGAGGTGATGAGAAGACGGAGTGATAAAGTGATGAGAAGATGAAGTGATGAGAAAACGGAGTGATGAGGAGATGGAGTGATGAAGTGATGAGAAGATGGAGTGATGAGAAGATGGAGTGATGAAGTGATGAGAAGATGGAGTGATGAAGTGATGAGAAGATGGACTGATGAGAAGACGGAGTGATGAGAAGATGGAGTGATGAAGTGATGAGAAGATGGAGTGATGAAGTGATGGAGTGATGAGAAGATGGAGTGATGAAGTGATGAGAAGATGAAGTGATGAGAAGATGGAGTGATGAAGTGATGGAGTGATGAGGAGATGGAGTGATGAAGTGATAGAGTGATGAAGTGATGAGAAGATGGAGTGATGAAGTGATGGAGTGATGTAGTGATGGAGTGATGAGAAGATGGAGTGATGAGAAGACGGAGTGATGAGGAGATGGAGTGATGAAGTGATGAGAAGACGGAGTGATGAAGTGATGAGAAGATGGAGTGATGAAGTGATGGAGTGATGGAGTGATGAAGTGATGAAGTGATGGAGTGATGAGAAGATGGAGTGATGAAGTGATGGAGTGATGTAGTGATGGAGTGATGAGAAGATGGAGTGATGAGAAGACGGAGTGATGAGGAGATGGAGTGATGGAGTGATGAGAAGACGGAGTGATGAGGAGATGGAGTGATGAAGTGATGGAGTGATGAGGAGATGGAGTGATGAGGAGATGGAGTGATGAGGAGATGGACTGATGGAGTGATGAGAAGATGGAGTGATGAAGTGATGGAGTGATGAGGAGATGGAGTGATGAAGTTATGGATTGATGAGAAGATGGAGTGATGAGAAGACGGAGTGATGAAGTGATGAGAAGATGGAGTGATGAAGTGAAGAGAAGATGGAGTGATGAAGTGATGAAGTGATGGAGTGATGGAGTGATGAAGTGATGAGAAGATGGAGTGATGAGAAGATGGAGTGATGAAGTGACGGAGTGATGAGGAGATGGAGTGATGAAGTGATGAAGTGATGAAGTGATGGAGTGATGAGAAGATGGAGTGATGAGAAGACGGAGTGATGAGGAGATGGAGTGATGAAGTGATGGAGTGATGAGGAGATGGAATGATGAAGTGATGGAGTGATGAGCAGATGGAGTGATGAAGTGATGGAGTGATGAGAAGATGGAGTGATGAAGTGATGGAGTGATGAGAAGATGGAGTGATGGAGTGATGAGGAGATGGAGTGATGAAGTGATGGAGTGATGAGGAGATGGAGTGATGAAGTGATGGAGTGATGAGGAGATGGAGTGATGAAGTGATGAAGTGATGGAGTGATGAGAAGATGGAGTGATAAGAAGACGGAGTGATGAAGTGATGAGAAGATGGAGTGATGAGAAGATGGAGTGATGAAGTGATGGAGTGATGAGGAGATGGAGTGATGAGAAGATGGAGTGATGAGAAGACGGAGTGATGAAGTGATGAGGAGATGGAGTGATGAGGAGATGAGGAGATGGAGTGATGAAGTGATGGAGTGATGAGAAGATGGAGTGATGAAGTGATGAAGTGATGGAGTGATGGAGTGATGAGAAGATGGAGTGATGAAGTGATGGAGTGATGAGGAGATGAAGTGATGGAGTGATGAGATGGAGTGATGAGAAGATGGAGTGATGAGGAGATGGAGTGATGAAGTGATGAAGTGATGAGGAGATGGAGTGATGGAGTGATGAAGTGATGGAGTGATGAGAAGATGGAGTGATGAAGTGATGGAGTGATGAGGAGATGGAGTGATGAAGTGATGAGAAGATGGAGTGATGAGGAGATGGAGCGATGGAGTGATGAAGTGATGGAGTGATGAGAAGATAGAGTGATGAGAAGACGGAGTGATGAGGAGATGGAGCGATGGAGTGATGAAGTGATGGAGTTATGAGTGATGAGAAGACGGAGTGATGAGAAGATGGAGCGATGGAGTGATGAAGTGATGAGTGATGAGAAGACGGAGTGATGAGAAGATGGAGTGATAAGAAGATGGAGTGATGAGAAGATGGAGTGATGAAGTGATGAGAAGATGGAGTGATGAAGTGATGAAGTGATGGAGTGATGGAGTGATGAAGTGATGGAGTGATGAGAAGATGGAGTGATGAGGAGATGGAGTGATGAGAAGACGGAGTGATGGAGTGATGAAGAGATGGAGTGATGAAGAGATGGAGTGATGAGAAGATGGAGTGATGAGAAGACGGAGTGATGGAGTGATGAAGTGATGGAGTGATGAGAAGATGGAGTGATGAGGAGATGGAGTGATGAAGTGATGGAGTGATGAGAAGACGGAGTGATGAAGTGATGAGAAGATAAAGTGATGGAGTGATGAGGAGATGGAGCGATGGAGTGATGAGAAGATGGAGTGATAAGAAGATGGAGTGATGAGAAGATGGAGTGATGAAGTGATGAGAAGACGGAGTGATGAAGTGATGGAGTGATGGAGTGATGAAGTGATGGAGTGATGAGAAGATGGAGTGATGAGGAGATGGAGTGATGAAGTGATGGAGTGATGAGAAGACGGAGTGATGGAGTGATGAAGTGATGGAGTGATGAGAAGATGGAGTGATGAGGAGATGGAGTGATGAAGTGATGGAGTGATGAGAAGACGGAGTGATGGAGTGATGAAGTGATGGAGTGATGAGAAGATAAAGTGATGGAGTGATGAGGAGATGGAGCGATGGAGTGATGGAGTGATGAAGATGGAGTGATGAAGTGATCGAGTGATGAGAAGATGGAGTGATGGAGTGATTAGGAGATGGAGTGATGAAGTGATGGAGTGATGAGAAGATGAAGTGATGAGAAGACGGAGTGATGAGGAGATGGAGTGATGAAGTGATGGAGTGATGAGAAGATGAAGTGATGAGAAGACGGAGTGATGAGGAGATGGAGTGATGAAGTGATGAGAAGACGAAGTGATGAAGTGATGAGAAGATGGAGTGATGAAGTGATGGAGTGATGAGGAGATGGAGTGATGAAGTGATAGAGTGATGAAGTGATGGAGTGATGAAGTGATGAAGTGATGAAGTGATGGAGTGATGAGAAGATGGAGTGATGAAGTGATGGAGTGATGGAGTGATGAGAAGATGGAGTGATGAGAAGACGGAGTGATGAGGAGATGGAGTGATGGAGTGATGAGAAGATGGAGTGATGAGGAGATGGAGTGATGGAGTAATGAGAAGATTGAGTGATGAAGTGATGGAGTGATGAGGAGATGGAGTGATGAGAAGATGGAGTGATGAGAAGATGGAGTGATGAAGTGATGAGAAGATGGAGTGATGAAGTGATGAGGGGATGGAGTGATGAAGTGATGGAGTGATGAAGTGATGAAGTGATGAAGTGATGAGAAGATGGAGTGATGAAGTGATGGAGTGATGAGGAGATGGAGTGATGAAGTGATGGAGTGATGGAGTGATGAGAAGATGGAGTGATGAGAAGACGGAGTGATGAGGAGATGAGGAGATGGAGTGATGAGAAGAAGGAGTGATGAAGTGATGGAGTGATGAGGAGATGGAGTGATGAAGTGATGGAGTGATGAGGAGATGGAGTGATGAAGTGATGAGAAGATGGAGTGATGAAGTGATGGAGTGATGAGGAGATGGAGTGATGAAGTGATGGAGTGATGAGGAGATGGAGTGATGAAGTGATGGAGTGATGAGAAGATGGAGTGATGAAGTGATGGAGTGATGAGGAGATGGAGTGATGAAGTGATGGAGTGATGAGGAGATGGAGTGATGAAGTGATGAAGTGATGGAGTGATGAGAAGATGGAGTGATAAGAAGACGGAGTGATGAAGTGATGAGAAGATGGAGTGATGAGAAGATGGAGTGATAAAGTGATGGAGTGATGAGGAGATGGAGTGATGAAGTGATGGAGTGATGAGAAGATGGAGTGATGAAGTGATGGAGTGATGAGGAGATGGAGTGATGAAGTGATGAGAAGATGGAGTGATGAGAAGATGGAGTGATAAAGTGATGGAGTGATGAGGAGATGGAGTGATGAAGTGATGGAGTGATGAGAAGATGGAGTGATGAGGAGATGGAGTGATGAAGTGATGAGAAGACGGAGTGATGAAGTGATGAGGAGATGGAGTGATGAGGAGATGAGGAGATGGAGTGATGAAGTTATGAAGTGATGGAGTGATGAGAAGATGGAGTGATGAAGTGATGGAGTTATGAGAAGATGGAGTGATGAGGAGATGGAGTGATGAAGTGATGGAGTGATGAGAAGATGGAGTGATGAAGTGATAGAGTGATGAGAAGATGGAGTGATGAAGTGATGGAGTGATGAGGAGATGGAGTGATGAAGTGATGAAGTGATGGAGTGATGAGAAGATGGAGTGATGAGAAGACGGAGTGATGAGGAGATGGATTGATGAAGTGATGAAGTAATGGAGTGATGAGAAGATGGAGTGATGAAGTGATGAGAAGATGGAATGATGAGGAGATGGAGTGATGAAGTGATGGAGTGATGAGAAGATGGAGTGATGAAGTGATGGAGTGATGAGAAGATGGAGTGATGAAGTGATAGAGTGATGAGAAGATGGAGTGATGAAGTGATGGAGTGATGAGGAGATGGAGTGATGAAGTGATGAAGTGATGGAGTGATGAGAAGATGGAGTGATGAGAAGACGGAGTGATGAGGAGATGGATTGATGAAGTGATGAAGTAATGGAGTGATGAGAAGATGGAGTGATGAAGTGATGAGAAGATGGAATGATGAGGAGATGGAGTGATGAAGTGATGGAGTGATGAGAAGATGGAGTGATGAAGTAATGAGAAGATGGAGTGATGAGGAGATGGAGTGATGAAGTGATGAGAAGACGGAGTGATGAGGAGATGGAGTGATGAAGTGATGGAGTGATGAGAAGATGGAGTGATGAAGTGATGAGAAGATGGAGTGATGAGGAGATGGAGTGATGAAGTGATGGAGTGATGAGAAGATGAAGTGATGGAGTGATGAAGTGATGAGAAGATGGAGTGATGAGGAGATGAAGTGATGAAGTGATGAGAAGATGGAGTGATGAAGTGATAAAGTGATGGAATGATGAGAAGATGAAGTGATGGAGTGATGAGAAGACGGAGTGATGAGGAGATGGAGCGCTGAAGTGATGAGAAGACGGAGTGATGAAGTGATGAGAAGACGGAGTGATGAGGAGATGGAGTAATGGAGTGATGAAGTGATGGAGTGATGAGAAGATGGAGTGATGAAGTGAGGAGAAGATGGAGTGATCTGTCATCTGAACTGACAACTGTCAATCAATGTGTGTGAGGGGACACTTGGGTAGGTTTGATGAGGAGATGGAGTAATGAAGTGATGAGAAGATGGAGTGATGGAGTGATGAAGTGATGAGGAGACGGAGTGATGAAGTGATGAGAAGACGAAGTGATGAGGAGATGGAGTGATGAAGTGATGGAGTGATGAGAAGATGGAGTGATGAAGTGATGAGAAGATGGAGTGATGAGGAGATGGAGTGATGAAGTGATGAGAAGACGGAGTGATGAAGTGATTAGAAGACGGAGTGATGAGGAGATGGAGTGATGAAGTGATGAGAAGATGGAGTGATGAAGTGATGGAGTGATGGAGTGATGAGAAGATGAAGTGATGGAGTGATGAGGAGATGGAGTATTGAAGTGATGAGAAGATGGAGTGATGAGAAGATGGAGTGATGAAGAGATGGAGTGATGAGAAAATGGAGTGATGAAGTGATGAGAAGATGGAGTGATGAGAAGACGGAGTGATGAGGAGATGGAGTGATGAAGTGATGAGGAGATGGAGTGATGAGGAGATGGAGTGATGAAGTGATGAGAAGATGGAGTG